>NEWO01001096.1:84067-107309 GCA_003013225.1 Phalaenopsis aphrodite | reverse complement strand
AGAAAGAGCAGGTCGTGGCTCCTTACGCGTTAATATCAAAATGACGGTTACAATAGGTTAGTGGGAAACGTGGATCCCCGCTAAAAATAAAAAAAAATACATGAAGTCCTAGGGGTTCCATTTTCCTTAATACAACTCCACCCAAAAAAGGAAAATTGCTGGAATAAAAGTAAAATTAACCTAAATATACATGTATCAAACCAAAACGTATACAAAAAAAAGTGACGTATACCCTCTATGAGCATGTATATCAAAAGAAACAAAGATAATAGAATCTGTATGCCAACCAATGACATCTTGAAAGCAAGAAACCGCAGCATGACCCAAAGAGTTCAAAACCTGCAACTTAAAAAGACTGAAGAAACAATAAAGAAAGAATAAATCCAAGTGGTTAGAATAGAAATAGTGGTCCTCGTTCCTCCAACCCCTCAAGTAGCAAAGACAATCCAACCAGGCTTAAAGAGTCCACCCATAAAATCAGTCTTATAATTGTATCTCCCAAGTGTTATATCTTCAATATACAACCTCCAAACCATCATCACAAATGTAGCAAAGGAGCCCTGGGCCTCCATGCTTAAAATATAAAACCCAACACAGTCCCCCAGCCCATAACCAGAGAAAGTCCCCAGCTCCACAACCACAACCACCAACAAATAGGGAGCCCTGGGCCTCCCAAATAAAAATAGATAAACCCAACACAACCCCCCAACCTGTAACCCGAGAAAATCCCTAGCTTGATAACCACAACCAGCATCCAATAGGGAGCCCTGGGCCTCCCAAATAAAACAAAACAAATATAGCAAAGGAGTCCTGGACCTCCATGCCAATGATAAAATACCCTTCATCACAACAAACAAAATGATAAATAGCCATATTCCCAGAGCAACACACCTCCAAATTATCCAGAAATGAGTGAGTGAGAGAGAAGGCCAGCCTAATTAAAACATGGGCCGATCCAAGCCAGTTGGCCACCCATAATTCATCAAGATGATACATTTGTACGGATAAAAAGAGCATCAATATTATCACCAACCAACAGAGTATAAAGTGTAGGGGGGAGTAGCTCCCACCCTACAAATTTGACTAGAACCATCAAATTAGCAAGCCAATTTGCGGGTTGATTTCCCTCCCGATAGATGAAATTCCATATAACATTCATATTAGAAACTAACCATTTAATCCTCTTAATATAATAAAGAATATCCCATGGGGTGTCGACACCAATAGTTAAAATATCAATCAAGATATGATTATCACATTAAAAAATAATATACTTCCAACTGAGAGAATGAGCCAATAATGCAGCAGTTAAAATAGCTCGAGCCTCAGCCTCAATAGGGGAGTCCGCATGGGAAGGAGAAGAGAAGAAGTGTATACACTTTCCGTGGTGATTCCTAGCATCCAGCACTAGAGACTTTCCAACTCCCTTCAATATTAAATTTAATCCACCATCTAGGAGGTGGACTCCATTTGACCAAGGTAGGTGGAGGCAGGAGTCTCCTTACCTCCAAATTCGTATGCCCCAAAACAAGAAAATAATTAATTCCCGAAAAGAAAGCTTTGTTGGAATTCCCAAATCTCCATAATTTATTAATGTAAGAAATGATATTAGTGAAAACCATCATTTTGTTAATTTCCTTACCCTCATGAATAGTATCGTTCCGAGCCATCCAGATAAACCAACAAATGATATAAGGATATATTTGCCAAAAGTGTTTCTTCTTACGGTCCAGATTGCAACTCAAGGTGGTGAGAAAAAGATTCCTCTCAGGAGAAACAATAGTACCAAACCATAACCCAGCCCTTCTCCAAATAAATAAAGAAAAGGGGCATGAGAAAAAAAGGTATGTTCAATGGTCTCCTCCGCCATAAGACACAAGCAACACCTTAAGAGTATCATCACAAGGTATGATAGAATGAAAAATACGCCAAGCCAAGAAAGAGATCGACCGGGTTAAAGCCCAACTCCACACCCTCTCTCCCCAAGGGGTGTTTCGAAAATTATAACTAGAGGCATATAAAGATTTAGTAATAGAGCTCGTCATGGGTAATTTCAAATAAGAAGTATCATGTAGATGAGGATCAAAAGGTATGGTGGAAATGAAAGTAGCTCCCTCCAGCCCCAATGTATTAGTAAGAAAAGGGAGATTCCAATGGCTGTCAATCCAAGAATCTAAAACTTTGAGGTTAGAAAACCTCGTATTCCTCGTATTCAGAAAAACATGCGACCAACAATCGTGCAAGAAAGATAGGTTACCTCGACCCACCTCCAAATAAATGAAGTTTTTCGCCCAATCTCTAACAGTAAGCAATCTCTTTCACATTGTAGAATTGCCTAACCGCCAATTCGTCAAAGCAGGATGAGAAAAGCGACAATACTTCCCATGCATGAAGTTAGCCCATAACGACTCTTTTTTCCTGAAATTAAACCATTGCTTGAAAACATTGATATCTGTAATATGATGCAGAGATTTGAAACCTAGCCCACTACCGTTTATGGGTTTACAAACATTCTTCCAAGGTAACCATCTTCTACCAGAATGATTTTTCACCCATAAAAACTTGTTGAAACATCTTTCAAGAGTTGTAATAATGCTCTTTTTGGGTTGGAGAATTTGAAGAATATATAAAGTAAGTGAATGAAGAATACTCCTAAGCAGTGTAATACGTCCCCCAAAGGAGAGAAATTATTTTTTCAATCCAAGATTCTTTTTCGAATCTTTTCCACCACCTTGTCAAACTGTATACGTCTCTTCCTGCCCTTAAGGATAAAAACCCCCAGATTTTTAAGTAGAAGAGTAGAGAGGAGAGACCCGTAAAATTAGCTATCCAGGAGACATTAAAACGATTATCCATGCTCCCCAGATAAATATTGCGTTTATTAGCATTGAAAGAGAGACCCGAGACAGATTGAAAATCAACCATGACATTATGAATCTCCTTCACTGTATTCTTGCTAGCATTAGAAAATATGATCATATCATCGACATAAGCTAAGTGAGATACCATCATGTTAGATTTATGAGCATATTGTAACTTGGGGTCCCTCCTGAAAAGATTGTTAAGAAGACGGGAGAGATAGTCAAAAATTAAAATAAATATAGTACAGGATAGAGGATCTCCCTGCTTAATCCCACGGCTCGCACTAAAAAAGCCTTGAGATTTTCCATTAATGAGAATGCTGTACTTATTACAATGAAGCCAGGAATTTATAATTTTCCAGAACTCTTGAGAGAAGCCACGAGCATGGAGAATCTTCAAAGTAAACTCCTAGCTAATCGAATCATAAGCCTTACGAATATCCAGTTTAGTAATCATGTTGCCCCCTCTATATTTTTTATCAATATCAAATATATATATATATATATATATATATATATATATATATATAGATTAAAAAGCAGCTTGTGACTCCTTGCGCGTTAAAAATTAAAAAAGGTTACAGAAATGAAGAGGGATAGTGAATCTTCGACTAGTAACAAAACAAAAAAAATCAAAACCTAGGGGTTCCACTGTCCGCATTATAACACCACACAAAAACTTAAAATACATGTGTAGACCCTAAAGTATACCAATGAAAGAAGTATACCTAAAATATACATGTATACCAAACTCCATAACGAAAAACAAAGTAAAAATTGTTTAAACCGAAAGAGCTAAGTCCAAGATATAACCAACAACTCCTGCCAAAACATGCAAATCGATTGATGTCAGCATCAGCAATATTCAAGTAATATTGGGCATGACAATGTAGGCTAATCTCTATTGACAACTCCCAAAAAAACAAAATCCATCTTTCATGGAATAACCATAAGCGGGCAGTACAGGCATCAAGCATATGAGTTCCACATCTCCAGAAATCTGTAAGAGAACTCCCTGCCAAAATAGTTAATACAATACAATATAGCAGGTAACATAATTATGCATTAATAGCATATGGCCACAAGGAGAAATCATCTAGTCACCAAAGAAGTGTAGAGCCGCAATAGCCGTAACGATGAGAGACCTCCCACCCAAAGACAAAATAGTGACCAGCAGAGTGATCCCAAGCTCAGTGCAAATAATAAGCTGGCCCCCGAAACATAAGCCAAACCAAAACATTCTACCAGCGAGCCCACATAAAAACAGACCAAAAAGAGACAAAGAAGTAGAAAAATTAAAATCTATGTAGCAATGATATCCTGCATCCAACCGTAAATGCCAGTCCCAAATAAACTCCAGAATACCCAAGCTACGAATCAAGCATTGCTCATACCAAGGAAAATGGCCATTGCCAAGCCTAAAACCCATGCAAAATAAACTCCGAAAGAAATTGAAGTCACAATAAATGCAAAGAAACCACCTCAGCACCAAAATCTTTCCAAGCATCAATCATGATACGTTCTTCCCAACTCTGCAAAGAAAATGGAGACCTCAGAAAACCATAATCATGCCCATGTGACTCTACCAAAAAATACACCATAAGCTTAACAAAATAAGCTCAAATAAAGTGCAAATAATGAGAGCCACCATAAGACAGCCTTGTATCTTATGCCGCAAGCCACATCAACAAGTAAATAATATAAATAATATGTAGTGCTAAGAGCCACCGCAACAAGTAATGGCAATCTGTGGCCATAATCTCAAAGCCTCAATTAGTACTGCAAGGGTAAAAGCAAGCTTTACATTCAAATATGTTCACAATATAGCTTATCAGTATGAATTTTGCTGCAATTACCAAATTCATAACCCAGCCTGTGGAGCATAGTCCCCATAGACAAAATATGTGGCAGTCCTGCCCGCGAGCCCAAAAAATGCAACCCACATAAAGTAAACTATTGGTGCAGCCAACACCAATCATACCAAGCTCCAAAATATAACCAGCGAACACATACTTGATAGTGTGTAATAAAAAAAGATAGCCAAAAGTATGAATAAAAGCCCCAAACCAGCTAATAGAGACAGTGGGGTTCTTCCTTATAGGCACAAAACCGAGAAGCGAAAGTCCAGAGCACAGATAATACCAGTGCTAGGTTCCCATAATCTTAATCCTAAGTAGAAATAAAATACCTTCCAACTTTAAAACCCAAAGGATAAGACCCAATAGAATGTTGAGATCCATAAACCGAGAAACAAAAGTTAGACCCAAAAAATCCACAAATGAGTCAAATAATAGGACCGACTTCTCAAAATCGAACAGAAGGAACCTTCAAATCATTTTTAATAAGTTTATGCAAGAAAGGAGTGTTACCAACAACAACATTTTACAATCTCCATTTGGTCCACCAATCCGCAGATTTATTCCCTTCTCTATAAGTAAAAGTAAAAATAATATTCAATTGATACCTCTCAATAGTTAATCTGATTCTGTTCAGCAAGACAATGATATACCACGGAGGATTAATGTTAGATAAAAGAATGTTAAACAAAATTTCCGAATCAGTTTTCACCACAATACCCCTTAAATTTAAGGATGTAGCCAAGTGAAGAGCAGCACACACAACAGCAGTTTCAGCCTCAAGTGCAGAGTTAGCAATACAAGGTGACGCAAAATAAGCTATACATTTCCCATAGGTATCTCTTAAAATCCCTCCCATACCCGTATAGGCATTGGAAAAGCTCCCATCAACATTAATCTTATACCAATCATGGGGTTTGGTGCCCATTTGATCAAAATGGGTTTCCTACTCTTATCCCTAATAGTTGGAGAAGCATCAAGTCCAAAGGAGGATTTCCAAGCCTTTTTAAAATAAGCAACCGCAATGATGGCAGTGGTAGAGGGGTTATGACCAGTATCTTCATATTTATGACTGTATCTTGCCATCCAAATGAACCATAAAATAATAATAGGAAAACATAATTGCTTTTTGAAGGAGGGATCAAAACCCTTCCAAGTCTCAGTAGCAGATTTAAAATTCAGATTAGTAGACCAATGGATTCCAAAATAGCATCCAATACGATTCCAAACCTCTTTAGCAAAAGGGCACTCAAAGAACAGATGATTCAAAGATTCAACATTTTTTTTTGCAGTTGTAACAGTAGGAGGCAAGTTTCAGCTCTTTTAACTTCAGAATATAATCAAGAGGAAGTAACTTGTGAAAGTATCTCCAAATGAAAAATGGTATAGAAGGAGAAATAAGTTTATGCCAAACGTGAACATGCCATTTCCATGGATTGAAAGATAAAAGCCATTTAGTAACTGCAGTGTTAGTATGATTCTTCCATAAAGGAAGATCTTTATTGTTTAATTTAACAGGAAATCTAGCTATGATAGGAGCAATTTCACCAGTTAAAGAGTTCAACATATCAAGATTTCATTCACCATTAGTCCAACAGTCAGAGACTAGTAAATTAACATCATAATCTTGAGAGTGCAAATTAGAAAATGTAGATAGACCCCAATCATCCTTCCAAAATGAAATACTACCATCTCCAATTTCCCAAAATATGAAATGAGAAGCAACCTCACGAGCAGAAATAATGGCTTTCCAAAGCCTAGAGTCACCTACTTTCCAAATAACAGTGGAAGGATGTGAAGATTTGCAGTATTTATGTTTCATAAATTTAGCCCACAGAGACTCACCCTTTCGAAATTTAAACCAGAGTTTACACATATTTATGTCGATAGTATGCTGCAACGTTTTGAAACCAAGCCCACCAGCAGAAAGAGGTTTACAAGCATAGTGCCACATAGTCTAACTTTTAGTATTTCTAGTGCCCTTCCAAAGAAATTTATTAAACATATTTTCAAGAATCCTTTGAGCACTCTTTTGGTTTTAAGAACCTGCATCATGTAAAGTGGGAGAGTGCAAAACACACTTTTTAATAGAGTAAGCCTATCCCCATTAGAAAGGAAAATATTTCTCCAATCATTAATCTTAAGTTTAGTCTTATCAATCACCTCATCTATCTGAGTTTGCTTATTTCTACCTCTGAGAATGTTGACCCAAGATACTTTATGGGGAGCTTAGAGATTTTGCAGCCAATATAGTTAGAGGCCCAAGCAACATGGCTCACAATAATTTTAACATAGTCATAGTAGCTTTGATAGCATGTTTACTAGCATTTAAAAACAATATGGCATCATCGGCGTAAGCAAGATGGCTCACAATAATTTTAGACTTGTGAGAGAATTGAAGATAAGGTCGCTCATTACGCATCTTGTTTATAAGACGGGATAGATAAACAAATGCAATTATGAAAATTGTGGGAGAAAGAGGGTCTCCCTGCTTTATGCCCCTTCCAGTAGAAAAAAAAACCATGAGCTTCTCCATTGATCATCACACTATAGCTATTATTGGATAGCCATCTGTGTATGAGAGAACAGAAATCCTGTTTAAAACCTTTGGCTTGCAGAATATTTAAAATAAAGTCTCAACTAATAGTGTCGAAAGCTTTCTTGATGTCAAGCTTGAGGACCATGTTGCCCTCTCTGCATTTTTTGTCCAGTTCCTCGATCATTTCTTGGGCTAAAAGAATATTGTCAGTAATATCCCTTCCCTTTATGAAGGCGGACTACTGTTCAACAATGATGTGATGAAGATGGGGCTGCAATCTACTTACAATTATCTTGCTCATGACTTTAGATATCACCGTGGTGAGAGAAAGAGGCCTAAAATTATCCCAAGTGATCTTATCATTAACTTTAAGAATAAGAACAATAAGAGCCGAGGTGAAATATTTTCCANCTTTAAGAATAAGAACAATAAGAGCCGAGGTGAAATATTTTCCAGGATTGCTTCCAAGGAAAAAACTTTGAATAATAAGATTAACATTCTTCTTTATAACCTCCCAAGCATGAATATAAAAAGCAGAAGAAAAGTCATCAGGGCCCGGGGCTTTATTGGGGTAAATAGATTTGAAGGCATTCAAGATTTCCTGCTCATCTCGAGGATGGACCAAATTAAGATTATTAGTACAGTCATAGTCATTCTTAAAATAAGCAGGATCAACAGGCGTAGTGTGAGTAGAAGTTAGAAATAGTTCAGTGTAGAAGCTAACAACACTATCACCAATCTCTTTCAAATCAGTTAAAATGCTCCCATAAACTTTTTCAATCTTTAAGATGCTATTGATATTTCTTCTATTCTTAAGAATAGCATGAAAATATTTAGTGTTTCTATCCCCAGCAACAAAAGAAGAGTCATTAGCTTTCTGTTTTAGCAAGTTTTCCTCTAATGCAATAGCTTCCAATAGATCTAAATGGGCTTGAGCAACATTTTCCATCAAATGCGGAGAAGCATCAATTTGAGCTTCCAAAGAATCCACAATTTTTTGAGCATCGTTAACTTTTTTATGAACATTACCAAAGACTTGGTAATTCCTTTTAATTAGGTGTGCAACCACTTTGTTATGCAATTGCCACAAGACAAACTAAGGAGAATCTGCACCATCAAAATTCCAAGTTTGTTTCACCAAATCAAGAAAAGTAGCATGTGAAGTCCAAACATTAAGGAATTTATACCTAGAAATGGTCGGCATGACAGTGAAAGCCAAAGTGAGCAGTATAGGATTGTGATCAGAAGTAACATGACTCAAATGTTGCACCTTCACAATAGGAAAATAACTTATGAAAGCCGAATTAGCCAAGAAACGATCTAGTCTTTGATAAAGAAAACCCCTCCTCCAAGTGTAAGGAGAACCAGTATAGCCCAAATCATAGACCTGCATTAGATAAAGAGTTAGAAAAACGATTTATAAGAGCCGGCCCCACTCTACCCCCTCCTTTTCTTTCCATCGGTTTCATTATCATATTGAAATCTCNCCACTCTACCCCCTCCTTTTCTTTCCATCGGTTTCATTATCATATTGAAATCTCAACCTACAAACCAATTCTCTCTCAAGATATTTCCCATTAACACTATTTTTTGCAAAAGTAAATTTTTTTCATGCATAATAGAGCTAGAGTAGACAAAGGTGCCTCACCCTTGAAAACCATCAAAACAAATTTGAGTAAGAATGTATTGATCGTCATCCTCAATAATGGAAAAATTAACAGTGGGCCTAAAAAAAACCCAAATTTTGTTGTCAACGTTGCAATAAGAGCAATAGCCTTTGAATTTGTTAAGGATCCCGTGCTTATTCACATGAAGCAATGACTCCAAAATAGCAAATATGAGTAAATTATGGACCCTACACAAGTTTTTAAGCCTATTAAGGGAGTTAGGGTCTGCCACTCCTCTAATATTCCAAACCATAATATTAATCATGATGTCGTGAGCCAACCCTTCTAGAAGACCTAGTAGGGTTAACCAACTGTTCTCCATCTGAGTGATAGGCGCCTTCCTGTATGATGTTACTAGAGTTGAGTCTAGATAACTCAATGTTACGTTTGGCCTTTTTCTGGAAGTGCTTTTGTACTTGCCATTCGTTTTCTAAAATTAATGTAGCATTATCAAGAGCATTGTTTATTTCAGACTGTGATCTAACCAAAGAAGTATTCACCATGATATTAGGAGGGAAATGTTTGATGTCTTTAGCAAGTCCTGCAAAAGAAGAGTGCCTAATAGTAGTGTTAGCATCCACATGTTCCTCATTGAACATAGCATCATCCGATCCCATAGGAGGTGGGTGTTCATGAGAGCTAGTAGCTTTATGATTGTCGGAAATTTCAGCTAACTCCACATGCTCAGAGACATGCAAATATTTAGGTGTAACAGTGTTATCCGGTTGTGTGGCTTCAACTCCTTGAGGCCCATCTTTATTAATCAATTGTGACGGAAATGCCTCATTACAATTATTCACTGTATCCGTAACCAAAAGCTGCAAAGTAGAGATAACATTAGTATCAAGTTTTTCAATCGAGTCATTTCTAGTTTCAACCCCAATAGGATCTGCATGCGGCTCAACAACAATTTTATTTATAGGAATGCTAGTGTGCCCCGCATTAGGATTGTTTTTGAGTTGACGATTCAGACGAAAGCATGAAGTAGTTTGATGCTCAAACATAGAACGATGGGTACAATAAGGAGTGTCTTTCAATCTCAAGAGGCTGCCAATAGCCCTGATGTTGGGAGCCTTTCCAAATTTCATTACAGAAAGCCTAAGAAATATCACGTTCAACCAATACACGTGCTTCTGATGGTCTCGACATAGTAAAAGTAGCATGATCTATTTTCAAAGGTTTCCTAAGCGCAACAACTAGAGAAAAGATTATTTCATGATTAAAAAGACGAAGTTTTAGCCCTGGCAAACGAATCCATACCGGAATAATTGGCAACTCCGCTTTAGGATCAAAATGGACAGACCATTTTCGAAATTTCATCAAGCTATTCTACACTCACATAAATCTTTTAGCAAAGAGGCGAGTGTAGTCCTCATCATTAGCTAATTGAATGAAAATATTTCTACCATCAATAATACCAACTTTCCACCATCCTTTTAATTTTAAAATATCAAATTCTCTTCTAATAATCTCCACTTTAGGAATACCATAAGTGAACTTACTAACGAGGGCAAGATGACAAGAAGCAAGAACATAAGTTTCATCCTCAGTGACATAGAGAGCAAGTTTGTCTTTTTTTTGCCTAATTTTTTGATGAAAGTATAATCACCGCCAACAGTAAGTGTGCATGGAAGCTTTGAGGGAAAAATTCCGATGAAGGTGTTGACGAACCACCACCTCCATCTAAAATGTCATCGACAAAAGTAAGAGAAATCGACGACATGCTCAAATCTTGAAAAACAAAGCAACGCGAAAATCACACGAAAATGGGGAAAAAACAAAATAAGGATCTCTAGAAGTGTGGAAGGATCTCAGCAGCCGATCGAAGGAGCACCATCTTCAAACGCCTAAGATCGCCCGAAAATCGCCGCAAAACCCTAGCAGAGCTCCGTCTTCCATCGCTTTCTATATTGTGTGTGTGTGTGTATATGTGTGTGTGTGTGTGTGTGTGTGTATCATTTGGCTATATTTTCTTTTGTGATCCGTTTAGCGGGAGGAACATATTTGGAATTTCTTTAATAAAATTACATTATTCTTATATTCCTATTATCATACAGTTGTTTATGTATAAAACATAGTGAAGTGATCATCCGACCTAAACTCAGGCTGCCTTTGTCTATAGGACTGTTGTAAAACTTACAATTAGGCCGATATACTATACGAATTTCTATAAGTCAGGATGTAAGCCCCAACCGTACTTGCATTTCAATGGTTATAGCTTTAATTATCTTAATTCTCACCAACACAAAGCCTTTAAGCTCATGGACCTTAACTTAAAATCAGTTCATTTTAGCTACATGGTAAGGCCGTAAGGTCCATCATTAGGCTTTCTTATTCCTTGGGATTATAAGTCTTGTTTATGAGCCTTAACAACATATATAAGCCACATTTCTATTAATTCAGGTTGGCACAAAGCAAATAAACCTTTTTAATGAAAATTTGAGCCCTTCAACAGATGTAATCCTTATTCCAGTTAATTTTTTTTTTCTTCCAATGGACGTAAGTCCCAACTTAAACTATACTCAATTCTACATCCAAGCTAACAATCCCACTAATCAAAACCAAATAGGACAATAAAGAAAATATACAATTGCTCTGTCTATTTGGGATACCTTAAAGGAAAAGAACAAAAATAAGCTTAAGCAACTTAATTCAGTGGAGCTTTCTCTTATAAATTGAAAATCCATCTTGATGGTGAAACAAAAGATGAGGGAGACGAATTATTTCTATATCAGCCCAGATGACTTGTTATAACTTGTGAGATAGTTGGTCCAACACCTAATTTTATAACACAATAGTTAAAGAAAGTCTACATCTACTTAATAAGGGTGGATGGCTCCCAAATTTATAGGAGCGTAATGGAAATAATTGTCATGTCAACTATTCATGTCAAAACATTAATTTTCTCTTTAATTAGCAATGTAGAGAAGATAAAATCTTTTCTATCCCTTTAAGGAGAGGTTTTGATTGGATTGCAATTATTTCTTTAATTTAGAAGGGAAACTAGCCCACACAATTCACAAATTAGAATTTGAAAGTGACAATATTGACCTACACGCATATGTTATTGTGTGATATTAGTCGGGCCCAATCAAGGTGAAAGTTAGTGGCATGTATCAATGCATTATCACGTGGGGTCAATTTAAAGTGGCCAACTATAGTCAAAATTGCCCAAACTTTATTTACAAGAGCAAAATGCCAAAGTTATCAAGAAAGTGGGACGACATAATTATTTTGATCGATGACTACAACAACGATATACAAAGGATGTGAGGATGCACAAATTAGGTCAAAATCGATTTAATCGCTTTCGAAGCTACCTAAACATCTTTTTATTGCATAATAAACAATATTATCCATTCCCAACATTGAAATTATTGAAGAAGAGATATTTGCGATCAATTTGATCAATCCCGATGAAAAGGATGAACTATGGGTAATGTTTCAAGTAGCTACAAAAAATGAAAGTTATACGCGGATATCTAAACATAGTTTAATTTCATTTCTTTTTAAAATCTAATAAAAATTTTTTTCATGTGTGTGTGTCTATGTCTTTGTGTCTGTTTGTTCATGTGTGTGTGTCTATGTCTTTGTGTCTGTTTATCTACTAAGCCCAAGTACTTAAAACTTAATGATTAGTTTTAATTGAAAGTTCTTCTCATTATCGAGAGTTTTTGCCTATGGTAAACCCTTAATCACATCTTAAAATCCTCACAAAATGAGTGCAAAATTTTTTAGTATCCTATAATCTTATGTCTATTGAAAATTTTGACTCGAAACCTATCCAAAAACTCTTGTGAGTGTTTGTGGCACGAACTTGTGGAGCCCATAAATTTCTAGCGATTTCTCTGGAGAATATTTCTCTTTCCATTTTTTGCTAATTAAATATTCTATAATATCAGCCAAATTATAATAACAATAAAATTTTAAAAAATTCAACAGGATATCGGTGTAATTTTTTAATTTTATTCTCGTATTATAAATTTTTTTAATGATCACACATAGCATGCTTTTTTTTTATTATGCTTGCATTATTCTTTTTCTGTATTTTAAAAGTATGGGGTGAAATATCAAATGCTATTTATTGATCCCTATCTTTTATTTATGTAAAATGGATCTTTAGAATATTTCTTTCACTGTGAAATTGAGTCATGGTGCCAACATTTTTATTGGCTAAAGCAGAAAAAGAATTTAGAAGACAAATGAAGAAGCAAAATATTGAATTGGGAGTTTAATAATTATTACTGAGTAGCGAGTTATCCGACAAATCTTAGAGCCAGTAGCGGGTATTCTCACCCTTAACAAATTTGAAAAATTGAAATTGTTGAAGATGAATAACTTTATCGGCAACATAATGCAATTCTTTTGGACTCAACACCACCAATTCATTCCTTGAAAAAATGCAACTTGAAACTACATTTGTTAGAGTGCATAAGTTTTTAAAGATTTTCAAAGTGAAAGACCTAATGAAATCAACATATGAAATGCCTATCATAATTGAGCCCAATAAAGCTCAAACTAAGAAGTTACCATCTGTTGTGGTAACTGAAAGAAAATCTAAGTAGGCTTCTTATGATGAACATCGGGGCATGACAATTCGATCACATGGCAAAAAAATTGCTGTCGAAGTTTTATGAAGAGGTTATAGAAAGAGGAAATGACTTTACATTCAATTTGCACTCCCGAAGATTTGCTATTGACATGATTTGTTTGGAATGGTAGGAAGGTTTCCACGAAAGAATTTTACAATGATCGGCATCTTAAAATACTTTTAGGAGATTACATTGTTCACCATTTCCAATTTTGGAGGAGGAGATTAATTATGATCACAATCATTTGATTGAGAAAATTTTCGCTCTACACATAACCTGAAGATCTAGTGGAGATACCGATCTAATATTCGAGAAGAAGAACAAGAGTTCATGGACATTGAAGTGGTTTATATGGTATAGTACCAATGACCAACTTTGTGCACTCTTTTATTATTAACGTTGATGTACATCCAAACAATTAGAGTACCACAAGTTCTTCATCTAAAAATGAGCAAGAAAGGAAAGACAAAGAAGAAGAGGAGCTGGTATTTGTTGATCCTACCTCATTGGCTAGAAAATAAAGGTAGATGCAACGTCAGATGAAGGTAAAAGACAAAACAATCTCCCAACTCATTGCCATGATGAATGAAGTGTTGGTGCAAATGAATTTTATGGTGGAGAGAATGCTAAACAATGTTGCAGTAAGTCTGTTTTCTGCTCCAGCTACCAATCATCATGCAATCAACAATATTTTTGTCAATGTGCCAGTCACTCAGTACCTCAAGCATATGAGGTATGAGGTGCACTTGAGAGGATGAATGAATTTATTCCACCGACTTGCCAACCTATAGCTTACATTATTGCAACTAAGCGTTAGTGACAACTGCTCAACATTTAACCAGCATTAGTGAGAACATTGATTGGCAACTCTATTGACAAGATAGCACCTTATCTATGCATGATCTTAGTCACCACACTTTAATCTAATTGGTAGGGTGGCAAAGTTTGAGATTCTAATTTTTTTTAGATTTAAAGGCCATCTGTTAGATCTTAAAAACAAAGCTCTAAACTCTAGGAAAAGTGAAGTACATGTCTCCTTACACTGATATAAAGGAATATGGATGGTTTATAATGTCAATAATGAAAAACATCTTATAATGATAAATGGAAGGAGTAGAGAATCAATTGCAATTCATTGCCAAAGCTGGTAATGTGGGTAAATGATAAGCTCCAAACTTCCCTTGGTGGACAGAGCATATGAACTAAATGATGGGAAATGATGATGAAGCACAGCAGTCCCTTTAAGAAAAAATGAATAAGTAATATTATTTAAGAAGAGATGGTATGATCAAATTATTTTGATAAGGAGACAAGGCAGGTTTGCAATTACCAGAATGCAAAAGGCCCAAAGAATTATATCAGACCAATAATCAGAGTTCTACACTTTTCATTGGGTAGCCAGCCAACCCTTTTTGTTGCACATACTATTTTTGCAAATTTGCTACCTATCGATTATTTATTTGATGAACATATTCTACTGATATAAGAAAATGAGTAGATGCAAATTTCTGAACTCTATTTTGATGGAGCCTCAACTTTCAAGCTTGCTCAACCTGCAGATTTTCTGAAGACGTGTTATATTGGTCTCATTTAAATAATGTCGTATGGAGGTATAATAAGATATTTGTTTGGCTTGACTGAGCCTTGAACAAACGAAGAAACAGATTATGAAACTCTAATAGAATATTCCAAAATGATTTTTGCATTGAAGATTCAAATGATCTACATTTTTTTGGTGATTCTCTACTTGTTATAAATTTGGTATTGGACGCCTACAAGATTAATAAGCTTGTGTTAGCTTGTTATCAAAAGCATACTCTTTAGCTTATGAAAATTTCACATGTCACTCTAACTCAACACTCTCGAGCTTTTTGTCTGCAACCTTTCTGCTTTTAGTCTTACAAATTATATATATATTATATGAGCCAGATGCGCCAGTCACATCATTGTGCCCTAGCCTCTCGCTCGTTCGCTTCGCTTCGCTCTTCGGTATCGTTTGTTCAATCACCTCATTTTTTGGATCGTCTCACGAGCTCACTGGGAAGGTAGCAGCAGAACTGCCGCTTGCACAGTGTCGCGATCCTTCCTGTGACGTGCTGCTTGATCCTTGCTCGGTGTATCGAGCAGCAAAGAGCTCCGGTTGAGGCCACGACTCAAACCCAAGAGCTTTTCGCTGTTCAACTGCTCCCTTCCATGCCTACTGCTCATTCTTAACCACCGACTACTACAGTTTTAAACCTTGGGAAGACTTCTTTTGTTAGTATGGTTGGCTCTATGGGATCAGCTCAGGTTTTTCCTCAGGTTTACCATAAATTATTTGATGGTCAGGAGGACTGCAACCTTATCAAGAAGACAGGTAGGAAGAGTGACAAACTGACTCTATTCTTCTCTGATGTTGAAGTTTCCAACCTGGTTAACAAGTTCAAATTCAACCTCATTAGGAAGTTCCAACCGGGACATCCCAAAATGGAAGTTGTTCGAAAGACTTTTAAAGATCTCAAACTATTGGGATTTTAGAAGGTTGGCCTCTTTGATGTGAGATATGTGATGATACAATTATCTAAAGTGGAAGACAATGCTAAAATATTTTTCAAAAAGTTTATGACAATAGAGGGAAAATATATGAAATTGTTTTAAGTGATTTCCTGAATTTGACCCTAGTCAAGAGCCACCTANTATATATATATATTATATGAGCCAGTCACATCGCTGTGCCGTAGCCTCTCGCTCGTTCGCTTCGCTTCGCTTTTCGGTATCGTTTGTTCGATCGCTTCATTTTTTGGATCGTCTCACGCTCACTGGGAAGGTAGCGGTGGAACTGCCGCTTGCACAATGTCGCGATCCTTCCTGTGACGTGCCGCTTGATCCCTGCTCGGTGTATCGAGCAGCAAAGAGCTCCGATTGAAGCCACGACTCAAACCCAAGAGCTTTCCGCTGTTCAACTGCTCCCTTCCATGCCTACTGCTTATTCTCAACCACCGACTATTACAGTTTTAAACCTTGGGAATACTTCTTTTGTTAGTACGGTTGGCTCTATGGGATCAGATCAGGTTTGCCCTCAGGTTTACCATAAATCATTCGATGGCCAAGAGGACTGCTACCTTATCAAGAAGACAGGTAGGAAGAGTGACAAACTGGCTCTATTCTTCTCTGATGTTGAAGTTTCCAACCTGGTTAACAAGTTCAAATTCACCCTCATTAGGAAGTTCCAATCGGGACATCCCAAAATGGAAGTCGTTCGAAAGACTTTTGAAGATCTCAAACTATTGGGATTTTAGAAGGTTGACCTCTTTGATGGGAGACATGTGATGATATGATTATCTAAAGTGGAAGACAATGCCAAAATATTCTTCAAAAAGTTTATGACAATAGAGGGAAAATATATGAAACTGTTTAAGTCGACTCCTGAATTTGACCCTAGTCAAGGGCCACCTATAGTTCCAATCTGGTTTATACTATCTGGCTTAAAGTCGCACTACTTCAACCACCAAGTCCTCTACTCTATTAGAGCTGCACTAGGTAGACCTGTGAAATTGGATACACCCACCTTCATTCTAACCAAGCCTTTGGTTGCAAGAATTCTTGTTGAAAGGGATATCACCCTCCCTGATGTGGACGAATTATGGCTTGGTACTGCCCAAAATGGGTATTGACAGCCAATTATAACAAAACAAAGACCCTACTACTGCAATCACTGTAAACTGCTTGGGCACACCCTTGTCAAATGCTTCAGGCTTCACCCACATTTAAGATTGGCGGGTCCTAACAGCATCATCCATGTGGAGGAAAATATAACAGACACTGTTAATCTTCCAGAAATGTTGAATGAGATTTTGACTCATAAGGCTACTCCTCACCAATTAGACCAGCAGCTTCCGCCTACTGTTGTTGAGGCAGCTCTTCCTCAGATTACAAATTCTACGAATTTTTTGGTAGCAGATGGTAGTTGAAGTGTCTTGGAACCACCTTTTGCGAGAGAAGAGGGTACTCAAGTTATGGAGGAGTGTTAGGATCAAGGTGTGCTTCAGACTGAATCAGATTAGCAGTTTACCTCCATCGAAGATCCATCTATTGTTCACAAGAAACTACCTCTGGCAAATGATTGACAGGTTTACAAATATAGGAAGAAGAAGAAAGGAATGTCAGATCTCAGTAACTCTCAGGATGACTATATCATTGTTTCGGGCGGAAGCCCACGTTTCAGTATGTTGTTGAACTCCCTCCCTAGATCTAGGGGTAGGGGAAGCGATAGATTCACCGACTACACCCATTATGATTAGGAGTTGTTTCTTTTTATTTTATTTTTTGGGGAATATGTTGTAATCCCTGTGAGTGGGCTTTTTGTACCCACTCACTAAAACCTTTGTATCATCTTTTTTTTATCAATGAATTTTGCCTTTTAAATAAATATATATATATATATATATATATATATATATATATATATATATATATATATATATATATATATATATATATATATATATATATATTTCTGTTTTTTTTTGTAAGCTTATGACACATTCAATTTTAATTTGTGAATTACTTAAGCTTTTTTCTTCAAAAATATTTTAAAATATTTATTCTTTTATTTTGTAGAATTAAAAGTCTGCACAATACCTTTTAAGTGTAAATAAAAAGCTTTTTTCAGGTACGATGCATCATAAGGAACATTGTGAGAGATTGGGCAGTGGAGGTTCTTACAAGCTTTCCTTTTCCTATTAGTTTTTCATGCACAATTTTTTTTCATTCCTTAAAATTTCTACTGATTGGTATATCTTCGTATTATAGGGTCAAAAGGAGCGTGATCAATGTTATAAGCCTATTCTCGAAGAGCTTAACCGCCTTTTTCCTGATCGTTGCAAGGAAAGGTACGAGTTCTATGAATGTATACTATAACTTCAAATACCTTTAATCAGTCAATTGCAATTAGGTCCCTATCTTGAGGCCCTAGGCCCCTAGTCGCAGCTTCTCAAATAAAGCTTCGAAATGAGGTTTCAAAGGGAGCAAGATCTAATTTGATCGTGTGTTTTGAATGTTGATATGGTAAACTCAATTTTTTCTGTTGTGCTTTTTCAAATTTTATCGGTAATCATTCATCAAAATGATATGCCTCTAACACACTTATTAGCTATTAGAATATGAATTAGCAGGGCATATAAGAGAATTGGAATGGAAAAATTATTGTCGTCTGGTGCCTGCATGTAAGCCACATTTAGTCAGTTTTAGAGACGTTTTTGTCCTTGGCTCAGCTTGAAGTTTGAACTAATGTCAGACCTAAATGTTATTGAGTAAATCTCAACTTCTCATAGAAGTTTGCACGTAACTGACTTCTTAGTCTTCATCCTAATGAGAGAAGTGATTTGGCAATTTGGCATGTATATTCATTCCGTTGTACTTGTTTTTTTCTGGATAATTTATTTATCCATTCAAAAAAATTTTATTAAAATATCTTTGCTAGACTTTTCTTGTGCTCGTCTTTTCAATACTGATATTGGCTACGTTCTTATTTTTCCAGAACATAGTTGTTGATGGCTAGAAGCACATCACAACACAAAAATTCTTGTGGGACAACAATGCATAGCGTGTCGCTTAACACACTATTTTCAACTGCAAAACTTTAAAAAAAAATGGATAAAAATGTAGCAAAATATAAATACTACTAGATTGGAAAATAAACTATTATGATGATGAAAACTGCTAATTTAATGCTTGGCCTCAAGTGCACAACCGAACAAATTCAATAAATTATATATATATATAATATTCTTTAAAGTAAACTAATCATCTTGGGAATCATCATTGTAAGCTAAAATAGACTCATCTCCTTCAGCATTTCTTAGTTTTTGGATCTTAAAGATATCTTCCATTATCAAATCTAAATAATAAGCAGCGTGTGCAGTCCAATATAAGTTCGGCTACTTTTTCATTAACTACAAAAATATTTCAAAACATTGAACAATAAATTACTAACCTTGTGAAATTAATAAATAACTTTAATGAAATGGAATCATGCAGTGAGTCATTAACTTGCTTGAACATTCTCTGAGGCATTATTATTGATCACTTGAACAATCCAATGTAGTCCAATTTTTTTGATTTGCTTGCTTAACAATATGGCCCATTGAACATTTCTTCTTATTCTTAAACTCCTAAATTTCATCTCTCTGATGTTGAGGGTAGTTTCCAGAAGCCTTGAGTGTTTTGAAACTTACCAACCAAATATTGCTGGTGACGAGTAACTCCTTTCGTCTTTTTTACCATAAAAAAGTACATGCTGCACAATTGTTATCACTTTCTTTTGAATAGACTACATGTTTCCACGTAGGATTATTATTTGCAGTTTGGCCTAATTTCAAACTTTATGTAGTTTACCTAATAGATGAAACTAGTGACATGTAAGAAATGACTAGCCATGCGTCCTAACATGCACCAAATGTGTGGAAAAAAAGAACTCACGATAGACCTTAAGCTACTCAAAAGTGGATTAAATTAAGTAATACACAAATCTCATGTCGAGTGTGTACTAATTGAGATTTGAATTCTTGGAGGCTTTATGGTGGAAGTGAAGCAAAAAGTATGTTGAAATCTGTGTGAGATGAGAGTGGTTAGAATGTTGAAGCATCGTGCAATGCAAGAGCTGCAAGACCGTTGAAGCTGCAAACTCTTCTCCTTTATTAAAGCTGTGGAAGCCTTTGTGCATTAAAGGAGATAATGTATTCCTTTCATGTCAAAGGTGAGTGCCCTTGCGTTCGCCGAAGGCAAGACTGAAAGCCCTCACATGCTTGTCAAAGCCTTCTAGAAGGGTACCATCTTGATGCCTTAATAAAAATATATTATATAAAATAAAATAATTAAAAAGATTTGTAAATAATAGACATTAATTTTTACCCTCCTAAATATAAATTAAAATATCTCTGCGATAGGGGCTATTCAAAATAGTGTGCTATTCTTCTTTATTGACTTGTATGTTGCAAAAATGATAATCTTGTTGATAAATCAAGTATTGTGATTGCTTAAGAAGGCTAACTAAATTATTTATCTATATATAAATGTAAATCTTTGATAAATTTTTTTATTTTCAAAAAATTGGTTTATATGCACAATGTAATAACACCCTTAAATAAAGACATCAATTGATAAAGCATTACGATATTGTAGCAAGTATAATGAGTTGTCAATGTTTTATGCGCAAATCAGTGACCTTTATTTAATTTGAAGTTTCTTTCATAGAATTGGGCGTATTCAAAACATATAAGCAATTTTTTAGAAGGCAAAGCTCTAGGGTGAAGCATTTTATGTCAAGAGAGCAACAGATACTCTACAACAACAACGACGACAAAGCCTCAATCCTGCTACGTGGGGTTGGTTACATGAATCCTTTTTCTCTTTTGCATCCTATTTATTGTCATATTTTCATATAGTTCTAATAAATTAAGATCATTTTTTATACAATAAGCCTAAGTCTTCCTATGTCTACCTCTGTCTTTCTTAACATAAGTCGAATCTAAATCATCTACTATCCTAATCGGATCATGAGATGGTCGGCGTTTAATGTGACCAAACCATCTAAGACGACTATCTCTAATTTTATCCGTCACTGGAACTACACCAACCCTATCATCGATATATCATTTTGCATTTTGTCTCTAAGTGTAAAGCCACTCATCTACCTAATCATTCTCATCTCGTCAACACTTAACTTAGTATTATGCTTCTCTTTTTATGGCCAACATTCAGTGCCTTAGAGCATTGCAGGTGTCACCACCATCTTATAAAATAGAGGAGCAAAAACTCTATAATGTTTAATTTTAATTTTTTTGTAAGTATGGAGTTTTGATTAGAAAACAAGAATATATAGAAATATGTAAAATAAAATTCTTGAGAACAATAACCAAAAGGGATTTTTTTTTTCATAGAATATATATATATATATTAATATTAATAAACGCCCAAGGGCTAATTTTATTGAAATTGAAAAGATACATAGAGATTGTATGAGAGGACCCAAAAAAAGGTGTCTTACCTATACGATACATCAGACGCTAGCATCTTAAAAGGATTAAACAAAGATAAAACACCAAAAAAACAAAACTTGCAGGAAATAAGCTGCTATGCACGAGCCAACTTGGTCTTGCATCTGCCTCTGGTTCTAGGACCAGAGACAACTAACAAATTGCTGAGTGTCGTTCCATTACCCAAAGTTACTAGAGTATCATCCATTAAGTTCCCAAGCTGGGGTGTGCCTCCATTCTTCTTTTTCTTTCTAGATGTGTAAACATGTCATTCCTCATTCGAGACTGGCTCATCTGGTCGGTGTGGTCAACGGATTGTTGAGCATATAAGAGAGAATGGGCCCCCAGCTCCTGACTAGCAGTAACAACATTCTGATTCTGGAGAAATGGTAAGCACGTCTCTTCAACACCTGAAGCATCCTAGGGGTGTGGAGCTTCAGTACTATCCTTATTATCAGATCCAAGTAAACCATCTGCCAATATATCAGTTGGAAGAACAGAGAGAGTATTGTCTCCGATAGTGGGAGATGGAGGTGACATCGTGTCAACCAGTGTTTCAATAGTTTGTGGAATGCACTCAGGAGCGGAGCAGGAACAAGTATGAGGTGGGGCAGATCCAGAAGTGTTTTTACTTGAAGGTTTTAAATTTGGATGCAACTGATAACATTGAGAATGAGAATGTCCAAACATACGACAGTGAGTACAATAAAGTGGTATTTGTTCAAGTTCTGCTTGCTGCCAAAATCTCTGATGTTGTGTGTCAATCCATATTTCTCCCAAAAAAGGTAAAGTAATATCCCTTTCTATCAAAATTCTGGCTTCTAAAGGTCAATTTAGATTCACTGTAGGCGTGTCAGTTTTGAGGGGTTTACCATATACCATCCCTAAAGCGAAGAAAAACTCTTGATAAAAAAGGTGAATCTTCAAACCTGGGAAACGCAGCCAAACAAGAATTGTAGGAGGTTCAGTATGATGGTCAAAATCCACCGTCCATTTTAACACCTTCATCACCTGATTTTCAATTCGAAAAAGTCTTCTCGCAAACAAATGAGTGTAGTCTTCATCATTTGATAATTGAATGAGAATGTGGCGACCATTCAATTTACCGATCTTCCAACCCTTTTTCAGCTTCATTTGCTCAAATCCTTTCGAATTAGTTCAAGTTTAGGGTTTCCATAAAGAAACTTACCTACTAAGAACAGTCGGCAGGGCGCAGCTATGGTGGAGATCTCTGCCTCAGTGAGAAAGATTGCAGGTTTGCCTTTTTTACGGGAAGATTTTTTGAGAAATCTGGTTTCAATGCCAAGTGCAAAATTGTCATGGTATCGTTGTGGAAACATATTGGAAAGAGGGGGGTTATCACTGGCGAGGGCGGCGGCGTAGGAACGCGCTGATGCCATTTCAGACGCCGTCGATCAGCACAAACTGCACGCCGCGGTTCGTCGTAGGGCGTGAAACGTCGTAAGTCGCGAAGCGGCACGAAGGAGGAGACTTGCATTTCTGGGCTCGAAGGAACGACGAGCCCAGGAGAGCGGGCGAGCTAGCGTAAGTGGAGGCCCGTGAAACTCTGGCGAGCGGCGCTGCGAGACTACGCAGTGTCGCGCCTTCTCTGCCGCAGACGATGCCACCGAAGCACGGACGCGTGAGAGTGGAGATCGGGGCAACAGTGACGATCGAAACGCTAGGGTTCGCCATGGGGCGGAACCCTAGCA
>NEWO01001096.1:57775-80527 GCA_003013225.1 Phalaenopsis aphrodite | reverse complement strand
AATTCTGCTACAGTCATTACACTTTGAATTGTATGCATGCAACCGTATACATGTGGAAACTAGATACAATAACAACAACAATAAGCCTTAATCCTATTACGTGGGGTCGGCTACATTAATCCTTTTTCTCCATTGCGTCATGTTTAGTGTCATATTTTCATTCAGTTCTAATAAATTAAGATCGTTTTTTATACAATAAGCCCAAGTCTTCCCTGGTCTACCTCTGCTTTTATTAACATAAGTTGAATCTAAAACATCCATTCTCCTAATCAGATCATTAGTTGGTCGATGATTAGTGTGACCAAATTATCTAAGACGACTCTCTTTAATTTTATCCGTCACTGGAGCTACACCAACCCTATCACAGATATATTCATTTCACATTTTGTCTCTAAGTGTAAAGCCACTCATCCACCTAATCGTTCTCATCTTGGAAACACTTAAGTTAGTATTATGATTCTCTTTTAAAGGCCAACATCCAGCTCTATAGAGCATTGCTGGTCTCACCACCATCTTATAAAATTTTCCTTACAATCTAAGCGGTATTTTTCTGTCACAAGAAAGGCTCTAAGAATTCCTCCACTTCAACCATCCAACTTGAATTCTACTATTAACATCCCCATCTAAATTGTTCACATCTTTTTAATAATTTGATCACCCAAAGTTACACTTCTGTCAATAGAGTTACTACTACTAAAATTACATTCCATGTATTCAGTATTAGTTCTACTCAAATGAAGGCCTTTAGACTCCAATGTAGACCTCCATAATTCAAGTTTTTCTTGGGCTTTTTCTCTCGTCTTATCCACGTGAAGGAAATCATCAGTAAAAAGCATACACCAAGGTACATCCTTCTGTAAATGTCCAGTAAAACAATCCATAAGTAAAGCAAAAAGATATGGGCTTAAAGCGATCCTTGATGTAATCCAACAGAAATAGTAAAATATTTGGTCAATCCTCCTTCAGTTCGAACACAAGTAACAACTCTAGTATACATATATTTAATGACTTGAATATAAGTCGTATCAACAACTTTCTTCTCAAGAACTCTCCAAAGGATATTTCTTGGAACCTAATTATAAGTTTTTTCTAAATCAATAAAAATTAAATGCAGATCTTCCTTATTATCTCTGAGCCTCTCCATCAAACATCTCAATAAATGTACAGCTTCCATAGTAGACCTGCTCGACATAATCTAAATTGATTACGAGAAATCTTTGTAATATATCTTAACCTATTTTCAATTACCCTCTCTCATAATTTTAAAGTATGGCACAACAACTTAATTCTTCTATAATTTGTATACTTTGGTGCATTCTCCTTATTTTTAAAAATGGGGACCAAACTACTCTTCTTCCACTCCTCAGGCATCTTTTTAGTTTTTAAAATAATATTAAAGAGTTTAGTAAGCCAAGAAACTCCCAAATCTCCTAAAAATTTCNGAAACACATAAATTTGTTTTGAACGTTTTCGAAATAGTTTTACTAATTTTTGAAAATAAAAGAAAATTACAATTTAATCTCATTCATTTATTTTTTAAGATAAAACAAAAGGTGATGCCAAATAGACCACGAATGCCTTGGGTGGCTCTCAAACTTAAATGGACTTTTGGTTGACTTATTTGATCATAGGTCCATCTTTCTGCCCTTGAAAATCTATATCAGGCATGTTCCCATTCTCCTTGGACAGCTCCCAAACTTATGAGATATACGACTCACGAGTGAAATTTCCCCAATCCGTGTTCCCCTTGTTGTCTTTTTTAAAACACTGCTTATAAGTTGTAGTTGTTATCTGCATATATATATATATATATATATATATATATATATATATATATATATTCTTATGTTTGCACACTAGTGATAAATTCTACATTGAACAATTACTACTGTTAGTGAACCAAAACAGAAAATGGGGAACCCTCAACCAATTTTATCTAGTAAAATTCTGCTACAGTCATTACACTTTGAATTGTATGCATGCAACCGTATACATGTGGAAACTAGATACAATAACAACAACAATAAGCCTTAATCCCACTACGTGGGGTCGACTACATGAATCCTTTTTCTCCATTGCGTCCTGTTTAGTGTCATATTTTCATTTAATTCTAATAAATTAAGATCATTTTTTATACAATAAGCCCAAGTCTTCCCAGGTTTATCTCTGCCTTTATTAACATAAGTTGAATCTAAAACATCCACTCTTCTAATCAGATCATTAGCTGGTCGATGATTAGTGTGACCAAACTATCTAAGACGACTCTCTAATTTTATCTGTCACTGGAGCTACACCAGCCCTATCACGGATATATTCATTTCACATTTTGTCTCTAAGTGTAAAGCCACTCATCCACCTAATCGTTCTCATCTTGACAACACTTAACTTAGTATTATGCTTCTCTTTTAAAGGCCAGCATCCAGCTCTATAGAGCATTGCTGGTCTCACCACCATCTTATAAAATTTTCCTTTCAGTCTAAGCGGTACTTTTCTATCACACGAAAGGCCCGAAGCATTCCTCCACTTCAACCATCCAACTTGAACTCTACTATTAACATCCCCATCTAAATTGTTCACATCTTTTTAATAATTTGATCACCCAAAGTTACACTACTGTCAATAGAGCTACTACTACTAAAATTACATTCCATGTATTCAGTATTAGTTCTACTCAAATGAAGGCCTTTAGACTCCAATGTAGACTTTCATAATTCAAGTTTTTCTTGGGTTTTTTCTCCCGTCTTATCCACGTGAAGGAAATCATCAGTAAAAAGCATACACTAAGGTACATCCTCCTGTAAATGTCCAGTAAGGCAATCCATAAGTAAAGCAAAAAGATATGGGCTTAAAGTGATCCTTGATGTAATCCAACAGAAATAGGAAAATATTTGGTCAATCCTCCTTCAGTTCGAACACATGTAACAACTCTAGTATACATATTTAATGACTTGAATATAAGTCGTATCAACACCTTTCTTCTCAAGAACTCTCTAAAGGATATCTCTTGGAACCTAATGATAAGTTTTTTTCTAAATCAATAAAAATCAAATGCAAATCTTCCTTATTATCTTTGAGCCTCTCAATCAAACATCTCAATAAATGTATAGCTTCCATAGTTGACCTGCCTGACATAATTTAAATTGATTACGAGAAATCTTTGTAATATATTTTAACCTATTTTCAATTACCCTCTCTCATAATTTTAAAGTATGGCACAACTTAATTCCTCTATAATTTGCCCACTTTTGTGCATTCCCTTTATTTTTAAAAATGGGGACCAAAATACTCTTCTTCCACTCCTCAGGCATCTTTTTAGTTTTTAAAATAATATTAAAGAGTTTAGTAAGCCAAGAAACTCCCAAATCTCCTAAAAATTTCCACAACTCAATTGGGATATCATTGGGTCCAACAGACTTTCCACCCTTGGTTTTCCTTAAAGCCTCCTCAATTTTTTTTTTACTAATGCTACGACAAAAATGAAACGTTTTATTATTGTTAACGAAATTAAGATCACTAAGGTCAATTGTATTTTCAGAAACTTCATTAAAAAATTTATCAAAGTAACTCACCCACATATGTTGAATATCTTTTCCTAAGAAAAAACACTTTTTGATTTTCTTCTTTAATAAACTTTACTTGAGTTAAATTTTTACATGTGGAAACTAGATGATTATCATAATTTTAATTCAGTTGTTTGTTCTCTCGCATGTAATGTAATGATATTTTATGAATGTCCCATTTTACTAGGCATTGATAAAAAAATATAATGATTTATTACTTTGGAATATGTGATCATGGTCAACATTTAATAAAATTGCATTTAAAAGCACTTAAAATGATTTATATTCTGACAAATTTCTCAGCCAAATTAGAAGCGGTTAGAGATGAACTTTCCCATCTTTATTTATTTCCTCTCTTTAATCAGCAGATTGTTAAACAACGAATATGATGTGACACCTTAATTTTATTCATTTTTTTTCTTCTCAATGGCTCAAATTGTCGTGAGCATCTTACAAACACCTAATATCAAAGAAGATCAAGAATTTGCTTCATGTCACCAAGCTTACTGAAATTGTTGCTGCTTTTATCTAGACCTCCCAGTTGCTTGGTACCTGGTGCTGGACTTGGAAGACTGGCTTTGGAGATTTCTTGCCTAGGTATTTAGAAACATGAAGCTGAGATTAGGTTTTTCTGTTTTTGTATTTCATGGTTACTGCTTTTTCCTCCAAACAGGTTTTGTGAGTCAGGGCAATGAGTTTTCTTATTACATGATGATCTGCTCGAGTTTCATTCTCAACCAGTTAAGTCAGATGATCTGTTTTCATTGGGTGATCCATGCCTTTATATTTCGTTTATTTGATACAAATTTCTGACCATATGATTTTGTTGCTGTTTTTCTATTTTAATTCAAACTATTTATAATATTAGAACTGAAGCAGCCAATCAGTGGATAATATACCCCTGGATTCACGGTAATTGCAATTCTCTATCAGATGATGACCAGTTTCGTCCTATCTCATTTCCAGACATTCAACCAGCAAGGTATTAGCGTGAAATATTTTATGCATTCATGCTACTATGGCATGTGTATATCCTTTTCATGATAATATAATCTAGATTTTTCCATAGGCATTAAGCATGCACATATTTTCAATTCTCAAGCCTCTAATGCTTCTATGTAACACCGTTACAAGTAGAAAAAAATTGTTGTGCCATTGCTTTAGTTGATGTTGTTTTCATGAAACTAACTAATGGATTTCTTCTGAATTGAATGACAAAAATCTGAAATAATGTCCATTGCGGCATGAATTAAACATTGTGAATTTTTTAAAGCCATGAAATTTCATTATTAGTTAGAGAAAAAAGTTACTTAAAGTTGGTGCAAAGAACTATCTATAGATCACAAAGAAATATGCATTGGATCAAGATAACATAAAGTTTGAAATCCAATAAACTTGAGAGAGAGGACAATTTTTTTGCTACTTTTGCATTAGTGAGAAATAACAAGCTTGACCCTTTATCCACCAAACAAAGAATGCTTTTGATTGAAACTTGGGATTAAATTGATCTTGAATCATTGAGCACCTCACATTAGAACAATCATGTGTAGCATTGGGGAACATAGTAGTAATATCACCATGAGGAATGAGAGTTGGAATAATTGAAGGGCCAGGCTGAAAGGATGCTTTGTTAGACGTGGTTCATAAATATTAGTAGGTTCAACAATCATATCTGAAGACATTAAAGATGGGGGAGCATGGGGGTACTGATATCCGACAATCCAACATTAGCTTTGGAAAACATACTCAATACAGAGGCTATAGTTGGTTGCAAAGCATGAGCACATGTTAAAGGAGAGAAGATTGGGGGAACAACTTTTAACAAGCTGGAAAATTCAAACTGATCATTAGTATTAGCCACACAAAAATCTTGCCCAAATCTTGATCAATAGAACTATTATGAACAATGACACTACAAGTTGATTTTCAAAATTCTAGATCAGCCTTAAAGCAATTGAGATATTCATTAATAAAGGTTCGACAAGAATAACAATATGCAAGCAAACTATCAATTTGTGAATAACCACTTGTTGAAGGGCCATTTCCTGTCTCCTTAGTCAAAGCAACGTAAACATCTATTTTAAACATCTATTTTAATGTTAGCTTATGTCAACAAATGATTATAGTTGGGCGGGAGCATTTTCTACTTGTGCTGGTTTTCCAAGAATTGATCCAAATGGGTGAAATAATTGATTGATTGATGATACAAATGTAAATGTTGTATTAACTAAGAGTATTGCACATAATATGATTGACTGGGTGAGTCTTGAATGATTTGCTTTCAAGAATGGTTTGATAAGCATGTCCAGTGATCGAGAGGCCCCATCGGGAAATCACCAATCATGTGTAAATTAAAAAAGAATTTATGACTAATCTTCAAACCTGGGCGGCCAAAGGAAAATTTAGCAATCAAATTATAGGAAAATGTTGCTGCTAGATCATAAATTTTATCCTTAGAAAAAATGAGTGAGTGAACCATGGTTGGTGGCGGGGAACTTGAGTCTAACAGAATTCAAGCCACGCTCAAAGATAGAGGAAAATTGGCAAATAAAGCCTACTTCAAAGATCTCTTACCCTTGACAGTCTTAAGAAAAGAAAAAAAGTTGTAGCAATTAGCTCCATAGGAGCAGCTGTAACATGATTAAGCTTGAATAAAGCAGCTGATGGATCTTCGACATTTGTGGGACCAAAAGATGGGTGGCTGATGGAAGAACCAATGTCGACCACACTAAAATTGGGGAAAGCTGAAATTGGAAGGAGATGAGTGGGAGCCGCCGACATAAGATCATGTGTGGCACTAGAAGAGAGGCAACACTTGGCAGGTCTTACTACATCATCGTTGGCGGAGGAGGCAAAGGTAGAAGTGAAATACCATGAAGTGATATGGAATCTGTTCTTATTGGAAAGCTAGGGAGTTGGAGATGTGGCACTATTAAAAAGATCAATAACATAGGAAAATGGTGTGACATTTGAGTGAGAATGAAAAAATAAGCATAGTTGATTGCATTGAGAGAGTACAAAAAAAGGGAGGATGCTTGGTTAGAAAGAGTGAACGTTTTTTGGTGACTTGGATTGATGAAATTGAGCTCTTTTCCCATTTCTGTTGAATTTCTTGGAATGGATTTTCATCAACCTTGGTCTTTTTAAGTCAGTGCTCTTGTGCAAGAGAATGTATTCTTGAAAGGTAGAAGGTGGAAAAATCACATAGTTTTGCCGTGTTTAAATTCATGCGTCTTTTGATCGTAGCATCGGATTCCTATCATATCCAGCATTTTTGTCATTCCCACCTGCTGGCATTGAGTTGGTTCACAAGACCAAATGATAGAAAAGATACATTAACTGCCTTCACACCTCTTAAATTTAGATTAAAAAAAAAATTAAAACTCTCATACAAGTGGCTTCTTTCATTGGTTCCGTATCAAACGATTGCTTGAAGGTTAAAACATTTATCTACCATGGTTTTGACATATATTGCATCCTAAAATTTTACAGTCTTAACCTGGTTCTGATTTAAATCCTTTATTTGGCTTGGAGATGCAGTACCGTTGGATCTTGTACCTTTCATTAAGCAAATTATGCATGTACTTTGAACCAAGAATGATAATCTTCACATCATTGAAAAGAAGGGGTGTTAAACACGGACATCTAGGTCTTCCATCCTAGTACTTTGTGGTCATGCATTATCACAAATTAAGAAGATTAACATATTGATTGTCCCATCTTTTTTGCTGCTTTTTTCTTGTTGATTGTTTCTTTTATTGATTAGATTTTTTCTACATTTTTCATTTCAACTTATCCTGGAAGCTATTATATTTAATTAGTGCAGGGATCACTGAAGGATTTTCTATGTGTGGAGGTGATTTCATTGAGGTCTATAATGATATGGATCAAGAAGGTACATTGATTTTAGTACTTCTGTCACGTTGATTAAAAGCTACAGCTATACAGTGATGTTACTCAAATGCATTATATTTTGCAGTTGAAGACTTTCTTAGTTTTCTTGACAGCGTTCTTTAATTGGAGTGGTTAGTTTAAGCCGTTGAATTTTGCTATGAAAAATCATGTTTCTCAAAAGTAATGAAGGAATTTTTTTTTATTGCTGATGCAAGCTCATTCTATTCACAATTTTAATATGAGAAAAGCAATTTTAATATCGTTGAATATTTTGGAAAAACTTTAAATCCCCCTCCCATTGATTCATGATGTTGGGATGCTTCCTTAACAAAGCACTTTGATATGAAGTTCTAGATTTTCTGTGAAAATGCAAACTCATTGTGGTATTGTGTTGCATCTCTCACGCTTTTTGCACTGTTGTGGAGTCAATTGGAGACAGTTCTTAAGTGTTTCATTTTGCGGTGACGTTACAAAATACATTTTAAATTCAATAAAAGAATCGTTCAGATACAATCGTAAATGTTGTATGATGCGATCAAAGTTCATGACCTCTCTTTTCTTAGAATTATTCATAGAACTTGATAGTTTGACTGTATTTTACAATAGTTCTACTGCAAGTTTCACCAAAATAACTTGCACCTTACATATCAAAAGATAAGTGCCTCAGTTAAGTGGATAATATATCTTATGGTTACATTTAACATACCATGCGTTGAGTCCATCATACGGTGCAACAATATGAAATGCATTTTATGATCTACTCAGTTTCTATACTATGTAAATGGGTTTTAGACTTCAAAAATTGCTATTTGGTATTTTGTTATCTTTTAATTTATTTTTGTTACCAGTCACGACGTGGCCTATAAATTTGGAATACTATGATGGGAATAGACTACCAGATTGTAAGAATTCTGTAAATTTATAAAATATGTAAACATAAATCTCCTACTTATAAAAGACCCAGTTTGATCAAGTTTTATTGGTAAATTCATGTATGATGTGCCATTTTTTTAATATGTTATTTCAAAATACAAATACATTGGATACAAAAATTTCTTATGGTACTTGTCCTCCTTAGGTGATTGTTGATTGTAAACACGTTATCTTATTTTGTTTATTTAAATTAAAAGAAAGCTTCATAAATAATATTCTTCGACTATTGTGTGAGTTAAATATTTTAATTGAGAAATATATTTCTAAAGTACAGTAATTCAAGACTTTGAAGCATTATGTAGTTCAAATTTTGTACTTACACATTAAAAATTAAGCACAGTTATCATTCATCTCTTTTTTTATATTTTAATACTTTAATTTCTTAGAAAATGCATCCGTCATAGGAGTATCATTTAAAATGTAACCTTTTAAGGTATAGACATATTAACAACCGTATTCATATTTAAACCACGAGAGCAGGCAATCATTTTTTTTCGTGCATGTATGAGTGTCCCTAGTCAGTACAATAAATTAATAATTTTTTTCAATAGCATGCACATGCATTTATTCATATACAATTTCTTTGGCATTTATCTCATCAAGCATTTATTTTACATATTATCCCATACATATTATTTTATAAAGCAATCATTTAAAACATGGAAGGATTAATAAAATGTTTGTAAATATGTAGCTGTTGTATGAAGGGATAAGAAAACCATTTGAATACTGGTTTCGTATTAACACAGACATTATTTAATGTATACAAAGTAATTAAAAGTAATAAAATTTGTCAATCAATGCATTAAAATTTAAAAGTATTAACACAGACATTATTTAATGTCTTTATCAATCAATGCATTAAATTAAAAGTAATAAAATTTGTTGCGATAAATGGAAATATATACCCATTCTCTTTCTGTAAGAGTTACTTCATTTGATGTGGTACCTATAAGATTATCATAAATATGGTTAGTTTTAATTTATTCGTCTATATTATATTTTTTATATACATTTCTTTTTTTTTTCAAAGTTAAGTTAATATTTCATATCTATCTAATTTAACTAATTACTATAACTGACCTATGCCAATTAATTTTAATGTTTAAGTTACAACTTAATTATTTCACTTCTACCTTATTCAATTAGTCTTAATTGTTAATTTTAATGTTTATTTTCTACTGTTAAATTTTCAATTGATAAATAGAGCCTCTACTTGAATAATGGTTATCCTCTCTAATTAGCTTTAAAATTAATAAAAGAATTTCTCTTACTAATTTGTTTCTTATATTACTCATCTAACCAATTCTAAAAGCTTCTAAAGTAACTCTTAATTTTATATTTTTAAATAAATAAATCATTATTATTATTAAAATAGAAATTAATCCACATCATGTTACCATTAAAAATTTAAACATTAAACTACATTAATATTCTTATTATTACATAGGAAATTTACCTTCAACGCTATTATCATTATTAATTTAGAATTTGACATACATCTTTCGTTCTTTTTTATATTTTTTTAATTTGATATAGTTTTTTATATTATTTAACTTGATAGAATTCTTTTATAAGTTTTTATCATCAAATGTTTCAAATTTAATTTTTAGAAAGCAATATATTAAAATTTTGTAGTTCAATTTTCTAAGATAAATTTTATTATTTTGTTGGTTTGTATTTACACCTTAATGTTCTGCATGTTATGTTTAAAAAGAGCTCCCTCTCATTATATTTGCTAACATAACTAGTAGATTCCCCATTCCCATGACTAATATTCATGCTCTCGGTTTTATCTCTTCATTACATTCTGCACACAAGAGACCTTAGGCTCCATCTTCCGCTCGATTATTCTTATCTCTCCATTTCTCCTTTCATGTTCGCTTTGTTTGTGTGAAGCCCCTCAACCAAGCTCACACCTCCATCTTGTATGCTTCTCTGTTTCACATTTTGTTGACCTCTCATCTGCATCTCTACTTCTTCCTGACTTGAATCGATATGACCACCCCTCTGTGCTCAATCTTTCCTCTCTCCTGTTCATGGAGGCATCATGTGACCGTTTTTCTTGGCCCACTAACAAAATTTGTGATAATTCCCATCCCTATCAACCAACACATTTTCCCAATTAGTCAGCTTTTAATATCAGTAAGATTCAAGCTCGTCAACCATTATGCATGATGCTTTTTTTCCCTTTAAATTTTCCTTGCTGTTGATTTGTCTTTGCAATATCTCTTCATGGCAGCTCACACACTCAAACAACTCGTCACAAACTACTGAACATTCTTTGCAAGTCAACAACACCTCTCAACCCGACTTTGTTATCCTTCTCTGTCTCCCTCACTCATCTATTCCTTCCATATCAGCCTTCCTACTCCCTATCATCCATTATTTCTATCTCCATTTTTTTCATATCTTTTTTCGAACTCTTTAACTTTATTGCTTTCTCAAGAAAGAAAAGAGGACAAAAAGCCTTAAAAAAAGTGAAAAGAATTAAAAAACAAAATAAGAGTCACAAAAAATGAAGAGAGAAAGTGCTTTATTTGGACTCATAAATTTGTCATTCTACATAAAATTGCTGACTTTGTTCCTTGTGCAATGCTAAAGAAGTGCGAGGAAAGTTTATTATATTCACGACATTATTGTGCAGATAACAAAACTCCAACATGTTTATCTAAGTGTGGGTTAATGATTCCCGCTGTCGCATGGCAGAAAAGCTTTGTTGTATGCAATTTATAATGCATGTATGTGGAGTTCTATGCACACTTTTTTTTAGCTTATTGGGTTTTGAGACCTTTGATTGTATTGTTCTAAATATTGGCCATGCATTCTTTTTTTTTTAAGTCTTGTGGGAAAGTCAAATATTCATTGTTGATGCTCCTGTGCAGGTGAGAGGTAGGAAGATTGTGGAAATCCTTACCAATAAGACATTTTGGATCATTCGATGCAATGAAAATAAAGATTGAAATACAAAATGAACAAATGAACATTAAAATTATGTTACACGTTATGCCAAATAATAAGTGCCAGAATTGAAAACAAAATTGAATGCGGAACTAAACAAAAAACTTGATAGCGCACCGACAAAGATAAATGAGACCTTTTAATGAACTGTTGGATTGCAGCATCTTGCATCAAATGAGCTAAAAAGGATTTGAATAGAACTTCGAACTAAACACAAAAAACTTATAGAGAATTTGCTAGTTTGCCTACTAGTAAGATTGGATGTCATATTAGGGGATTTTTATCTTTTCGAAACCTGATTCTCCATGTCTCTGAGAACAAAGTTTTGCAGGACTTCTATTCATTGATGGATTATTTTGCCATCATTTGAAAGAAGATTTTTTTAATTTTTATTTTATACCCAATCAAGCTGTTTGATGAGTAATACTCAATTGTAGATTTCATGAAGGGTATCTTATCTTCTATTTACATATGATATTCAAGGCATTTTACGCAAAAAAAAAATCAAAAATAAAAACTCTAGCGTTGTTACACTCAGAAAATACAATTGTGAGTTTAACCTAGAGGCTCAATCCTATGTCTATGGGAGTAGAATCGACAAGGTCTAAAATATAAAGAATGTTAAAGTAAACTTAATCATACATAAATCATAGAATCAATTTTGTCTATGGGAGTAGAATCAACAAGGTCTAAAATATAAAGAATGTTCAAGTAAACTTAATCATACATAAATCATAGAATCAATTTTGTGCAGGCAAGCAAACGACTGATAAGTTTGAAAATGATAGGTTGTTGTCATTCAAATGCTTTGATGATGAGCACAATCATTGTACACTATAACTAGAGAAGCTCATTCTCAAAATAGAACTCTTAAATTATTAATGTTAAGTGTCCAAATAATTAGTTTTAAGGATGGGCACATTAATATAAAATCTTATCTAGAAGAGATTTTATCATTAGAACACACAAATTCTAGCAAGAATCATTTTGTTTTTAAATCCTAAAAATAAGAAAATTTAAGAAAAAAATCTATAATTTAAAAATATTTAATTAAAATTTGTTGCTTGGAGCTTAGAACAACAATTCCTCTATCCTCCATGGTATTTTATCGAGTATGACATTTAAAATAAATCTAGGCTAGTAAGAACATGATACATTTCTTCTGATCATTTGTGCTTATGTGGCCAAATAACACTTAAAAAAAAACCTGGTTATGGTGAAGGCGTTTTGACCAAGCGGTTTTCCATAAGATAACATCATTAAGTTATGGTGATGGCCACACCCATGTATATTCGCCAATGGATCAAATCTCTGGAGTGATGAGCTATAGAGTACATTAGTTATGACACAAATCCTTTTGTTAGCGAAAATTAATTTGAAATTATCCTTATTAGACAAACATCTATCTTAAGTCTACAAGTTTGTTTGGATTTCACAATGTTTGACTATCGATAAGGATCCTTCAATTAGGTTATGTTAAATATTTTTGACTAAATAGGTTGGGGTTCACGATAACTAAGCATGATTGAACTATGAAATCTTGATCGGGTTTGTTATAATTCTCCGTGCCATTTATTTTAAGCTAAAAAGTGATAAATTTTTCATTCTAAAATTAAGTTATTGCTATTATTAACTAAGTACTTAGTGTCTATCAATTAGTTTTACTTGAAGGTTTTCTCTCATCACTAGGAGGGATAATTAATATTGGGGCTTGCACTTGTGGAAAATTTTGAACTACATTTTAAAGTTCTCTTAAAATATAATAAGAGTTGCTTTGAAAGAACTAACTTGTTAGAGGGATCGTACTCAAATGAAGCAGTCAAAGTTAAATTAATGTGTGATAGGGTATTGTTGCCACTTCCCAAGACCATCAAATAAGTTAAAGACAAATATGACGTGATTAAAGAAGTAATTATTCCTAAATATCTAAAAAGGAATCCCACCTTATTATGAAAATAATTATCATGTCTTGTCGTATTTGAGTAAGATTGCTTAAAGTTCAGTGTATATGAAGCTCTCTTAAAGTCAAAAGATCTTCAAGAAAGTTGAATTCTTCTTTTTAATGATCCGGAGAAATGTGAGACATATTTTTGTAGAGCTATTTTTGGTTAAATTCTACAAGCCCAGGACATTTTAGCCTTTCTATAAAGAAATTTTAAACCCGGGAATCAAAACATAATTATCATTTATATGCTACTACAAAGTGATGATGTTATGATAAATTGGATTCTAATCAACTTAGGTTCTTTGATAAATCTCATGAGCTTGTGAGCATTAAGATGGTTATCCCTTAATATCTAGTATCTTGAGCAAAATAAGTTGATGGTGTATGATTCCAATAAATTATGGCAGAAGATCATGCGATTTTTTATTTTATCACTCAGATTTGAAAAGCTTTATATAGAAGCCAAATTTATGTGATCCATATTGATAACATATTTATAGCTCTTCTAAGTCAGCCATTGCTTCATGAGTACTGAAGGGTTCTGTCCACCATTCATCAACCCATGAAGTGTTTAAAGGATGAAGAAGAATTTAAGATTCTTGGAAATATAAAACCCTTTGCCGTAATGAAGTACAAATATATGAAAATGTCAAATGCTTCATTCTAAAAAAATCAACCCACCACAACCTTTCAAAACTTCAGCATTAACTTTGAAGATTGCAAAGTAGCCCAAATAAGAGAAATAACAGAAGCTAAAAGGAAGTAAATTAAAATGGCAATGTTCACTCTTCCTAAAATTTTCGTACACCACCTAATTTAAAGATAGTTGTTCCTTTTCTGGGATGCGATACAAAAGAATGGGGATACTGCTTTTAGCAAGCCTTAGGGAATGTGTAAGCCTTCAGCTAAATGGATGAATAAACTAAATATTTTGATTCAAATTATGATTTCAAATATACTTATGAAGGTCCAATGTGTCTCTTCATAGAGGATGATCAACCAAGCAATATCAGAAGACACACTCATGTTTATGCTCGTCCCTCTTAATATTTTAAAGATATTGCATCAACACAACTTTCACTAGTTTCATTTAAAATTTTGGAACAATATGCATTCATTAGTAGTTTAAAAGTTTATTGTTAGTTTGTTAATTTATTAATGAATTGTTAATTTATAAAGTGTTTGCTCTCTGCTGCTATTTGGTTTGAACTATGTCCAAACAAGAAGTGAAAAAGTTTAAAGAAGTTATGAACAAGTTCAAACCAAATAAATAATCGAATTAGGTTTTTGAGCCAATATGAGGATGAATGAAAGTATTGGATGCCTAATCAGTAGAATGAACTAGTGACGATGAAAAAAGCTTGGGAGGCATTTTTAACGGAGTTCTGAAAGAAGGGTGTCCATGGCGGCAATGATGACTTGAGTGGAACCAATGCTGAAAATGATGAGGCGGTTAGGAGTAATACGTTCAATCTAATTCAAATTTTGTTCAAGCCAAATTTAAGGCCGACTTCCATATATTTTGTTGTAAATTTAGTCTGTGTTTAGGTTCAGAAAGCATTTCAGAGAATACTTGCCCGCCCATATATATATATATTTTGGGGGAAAGAGCAGCGGTGACTTCCTACACGTTAATATCAAAAAAAGGTACAGGAAAGGGGAGGGGGAGAGGATCACCGTCTATAAAACAAAACCACAGTTAACTCACCCCTAGGGGGTCCTCTCCCCACAGTACAACACACAAAAAAGAATCTCCAAAATACAGGTATACCCAGAAAACCAAAAAGCCAAAAAAAGAGTAATTTTGTGATCTTGTGTAGTTGATAAATAACTTGAAGAGTGAAAAAGCGAAACATGTAGAAAGGTTATCTTTCGTTTAACAGAGTGTGCCAAAAAGGTTTCCACGGGCAGCGAAGATGCATCACAAACCTTGAGCGAAAACTGAGAACGACCTGTAGCAAAAAATAAAACCAGCCAAGCAAAAAGTGAAGCCCGCAAAAGAGAACCTGTAAACCCCGACCAACAAACCGTTAGAAGCTCCAACTGATAACCAATAAGCAAAAATAATTAAAGTCGGGCATAAGGCAAATTCAAACTATCCCCAATAATGAGTCTACGAAGAGGGACAAAGGGGTGGATGCCAACGTGACAGGTCTTCCCTGCATGCTTGGTAAGCCAATTAGCAGGGGAGTTGCCCTCTCTATGAATAAAACTCCAATTAACCTCAAGATGTTTTTCAATTATGAAAGATAAAATTCGTTTGAAAGTGCCAACAATATCCTAAAGGGGAGGAGAGGCACCCATTAGAGTGTTATAAAGCATTTTAGAGTCCATTTCCACCTCTAATTTATGAAAGTTGAAAACGCTAGCCACCAATAAAGCCAAATAAACTCCCCAACATTCCACAGCCAAAGGATTTCCAGCAACAACAGGGGAGGTGAAAAAACAGAGACACCTTCAAATCTCTAAATAAACCCCTTACCGCAGCATAATCGGGATGCCAACAACCATCCACATTTAATTTAACATAACTAGGAGAAGGGGGAGCCCATCTGATAAGCCGGGGGGATTTTAAAACCTGAACCACAGAGGAGCCAACTCTTAATATTTTATTGTAATAGGCAATCACATAAGCAACATTCATAGAAGTAGTGGGGGGAGTTGTGCCTTATAAATAAAAGCAACTTGACATCTATGCAACATTCACAAATAGCTAGTTAATGAGCCTCTTTGCATCCAAGAAAAACCAAAATAAGATCCTCATATCCCAAACTTCTAAAGAGAAAGCACACTCAAAGAAGATGTGCCTTATATCTTTCTCCTTCATTTTGCACATATGACATCTTGAGGCCAATTTCAAACCTTTAAGCTTAAGAATATCATCCATTGGTATTAAAGAATTGAGATAACACAAAAGAAAAAAGGATATAGAGGGAGATAATGATTTATGCCAAATTAATTTTCCCCATAACCAATCACGTTGTGAATGTAAATTGTCATAAATGAGTTTGCAAACCGATTGAGAATTGCTTCTTTTCCACATGGGGATATCCTTTCGAGTAGGAGTAAGAGGAATAGTAAGAATATGCTTTGCATTTTGTTCCCTCACCACAGAACACAACTTAGGGTAATCCCAACCATCTTGAGAAAAGAAATCAGAGACCAATAAGGAGGTATGATGAGGAGAGTGAGTATAGTCAGAGTTATGTGAAAAGCCCCAGTTATCATTCCAGAAGGAAATATTACCATCGCTAATGTCCCAAAAGATGAAATTGTTTGTTGTTTCTCTAGCATTAACCACAACCTTCCAAATACGAGAATCTCCCACCTTCCACGAAATCAAGGAAAGGTGAGTTTGAGCACAATATTTTTGATGCAGAAACAATGCCCAAAGAGAGGAACCCAATCTGAATTTATACCATAGTTTGCAAAGGTTAACTTCAACAGTATGTTTTAATACCTTAAAAACAAAACCACCAACCTTTTTAGGCTTACAAACTTTATGTTAAGTACTCCAAATTTTCTTAGCATCATTCCTCATCCAAAGAAATTTATTAAAGAGCCTCTCCATCATAATAATAGTACTTATCTTTGGGTTGAACACTTGCAAAGCATATAGTGGAATACTTTGAAGAACACTAGAAAGCGAAGAGATTCTGCCCCCAGTGAAAAGGAAAATATTTCTCCAATCAGTAATTTTAAGTTTGATTTTATCAATCACATCATCAATATGTATTTGTTTCCTCCTCCCCCTTGTCAAATTTACCCCAAGATATTTAAGAGGAAGAGAGGCATGGTGAAAACCAGTAAATGTAACACCCTATTGAATAAGATGTTGCTTAACCTGCTTGCCAAAAAACATCTGACACTTGTAACTATTAAAGCGAAGGCTAGAGCAATTCTGAAAATTTTGTAAAAGCCCCATCACTTGTTCTATAGCAATGTTAGATGCATTAGAAAAAATAATGTCATCAGCATGAGCAAGGTAGGAGACCGTCATTTTAGCTTTAGGAGAAAACTGTGCATGATGATGTGAAAACTGGAAATGGTTAAGCAACCTGAAAAAATAGTCAAAAGCTAGAATAAAAATGATAGGAGAAAGGGGGTCTCCCTGTTTAATGTCACGAGAAGCAGTGAAAATTCCATAAGAGTTTCCATTAACTAATACAGAGTAAAAGTTATTAGCAAGTCATCTTTTAATCAAAGAGCAAAAGCTTGTATTGAAACACCTAGCTTTCAAAACATTGATAATGAAATCCCAATTTATGGTGTCGAAGGCTTTCTTGATATCTAATTTGATAATCAGATTGTCACCCCTGCATTTTTTATCCAGATCCAGTAATATTTCACGTGCCAAAAGAATATTATCAGAAATATCTCGACATTTAATGAAGGCCGACTGATGAGGGGAAATAAGGGAAGGGAGGTGAGGTTGGAGATGAGCCACAATCAAGGTTAGAGAGATGGGCCGAAAATCCTTCCAGTGTGATTTTGCATTAAACTTAGGGATGAGAACAATCAAAGCAACAGAGAAGTATTTCCCAGGATCAACCCCCTGAAAGAAACTCTGAATAGCAAGCACTACGTCGTGCTTGATAATGTTCCAACAGGAAATATAAAAAGTGGAGGTGAAACCATCTGGACCGGGAGTCTTCTGAGAGCTAATATCTTTGAGAGCTGTAAAAATTTCCAACTCAGTTTGGGGTTCGGATAAAGAGAGGGTGGAGACCAGGTCTCTTTGATCCTCAAAAAAATCAGTAATAATATCCTTAACAGATAGAGTGTCAGCATGAAGAGAAGAGAACTAGTCAGCCGCATTGGAACCAATCTGGTCAGTATCAGTGAGAAAAGAGCCGTCTTCAGTGATAATCTTTATAATGGTATTTATATTACGACGATGTTTGATAGTAGCATGAAAATATTTGGTGTTTCTGTCCCCATTGTTGAAATGGTTGTCATAAGCTTTCTGTCTAAAGAAATCCTCCTCGATTGAGATTTCCTCTAATAGGTTGTGATGAGCATCATCTAATTTGGACACAAGATCAGGAGTGTCAATCAACTGTGTTTCTAAAGAATCAACCTCCTATTGGGCCTTCAAAACCCTAGAATGAACATTGTCGAAAGTATCAATGTTCCATCCCTTTAAATGAGAAACAACATTTTTATGGAGTTGCTATAAAATGAGCCACGTTTTACCACTCCTTCTAGAAACTCAAGCCTGCTTAATCAAGTCAATAAAAGTAGGTTGAGAAACTCAAACATTAAGAAATTTGAAATGACAGCGAGAAGGTTTGGAATGAAAAGCTAAGCTGAGCAGTATATGATTATGATCTGATGCAGCATGATTCAGATGTTTGACATGTATAATATTATAGTAACCCAAAAACTTTGAGTTTCCCAGAAATTTGTCCAAGCGTTGCATAAGAAAACCTCGTCGCCAAGTATAAGGAGGACCAAAAAAACCTAAATCATAAAGGCCAGCATCTTCAATATGTTCACAGAAACGATTTATAAGACTCGTGTCAACCTTATCACCACCCCATCTCTCAGAATGTGATATAATCATATTTAAATCACCTCCAACGAACCAATTATCAGTAATAGCAGCACCCATATGAGTAAGTTGCTGCCAAAGGAGTTTATCCTTTAAATGAGAGCTGACGTAAATAAAGGTAGCCTAACCTGAAAAATTCTCATATTGATATTGAATAAGAACATATTGCATATCATCATTAGTGATTTGAAGAGTGATATTCTTCTGTCAAAAGAGCCAAATTTTGTTATTGACATTTCAGAAATGTAAATACCCCTTGAACTTCTTGATGATGTATCGAGACAAGAGGTTCCAAAAGAACAAAAATACCATGTTTATGGACCCTACATAAATGCTTTAAACGATTAAAGGAGTGAGGGTCCGCCACTCCTCTAATGTTCCACACCAAAACATTAAATATTTTGGCCCATGACACCCTCCGACCTAGCTAGCTTAGGGGGAATGTGCAAGTGCTCACCTTCCGAATGATAAGAGACATCAATATTGTTTGTTTGTATCATATTTGGAAGCTCAAATTTCCTTCTCGATTTTTTCCTACTATATTTCTGAATTTGTCATTCAGATTCTAAAACAGATGCGGCTAAAGATGATGGATCTTGTTGTAATGAATTAGACACAGAAGTAGAGAGGTGAGTGATAGCTTGTGGGGGATCAACAACTTCCAATTGATTAAGTGACTCAGCAGGCATGTGAGGGAGGGGGGCTCGGTTTCAACTATGGGTGTAACAGAGGGTTCCACATTATCAACATTTCTAATAGGCCCCTCTTCAGCTGCAGGAGGAGGCACATTGGTTGCCTCCAAACAGAGAGCAACCAATTCAACAGGATCCATGCAAACATCAGCAGACTGCGCAACAGGTTCAGAGAAAATAGTAGGTATAGCCGATTTCTACTCAATAGAAGCAACACGACCAGCAGGAAGCTTCCTTAGGTCGGGGTGTAAGTGGAAACAATTACTAGAATCATGACCAAACATGCTACAATGCAAATAGTAATGAGGATGCTTTTCAAGAAAAATCGGCTGCCAATAACCAGTATGACTAGAGCTAATCCAAATCTCCTCCGGAGGAGGCTAGGTAACATCCCTTTCTATTAAAATTCCAGCGACTGAGGGTCTTGTTAAATTAAAGGTAGGGGCATCAAGCATTAGAGGCTTATCATACATGGCAGCAATAAAAAGCAGTATTTCGTGATTGAACAAATGCACCTTCAGACCTAAAAGTCTAAGCCAGACAGGAAAAATAGGAAGCTCGGTTTTAGGGTTAAAATCGGTAGTACATTTAAGGACCTTCATCCAAACATTATCAAAATGAACAGCTCTACATGCAAAAATCTTATCATAATCATCTTCGTTAGAGAGCTGTATCAGAATATGTCGGTTATCCAAAGCCCCAATCTTCCAGCCCCCTGATAACTTCAGAAGCTCAAAGTTCTTCATCAAAAAATCGTATTTCGGAAGTCCATAAAGGAATTTACCAACTAGATGGAAAGCGACAAGCAGATGCGAGAATACAGTTTTCAGAATCGGAGAGAAAGAGCGCACATTCCCCCCCCCCCTCCTTACGACTCTGAGATTTAATGAAACTGTATTCCTCACCAAGAACAAGTGATTTGTGAAAGGAGGATGGGAAAGCAAACTTCGGAGGAGACCCAGGGGAAGAAGCCCCCGCAGTGACCCCGGCGTACGTCTTAGCCATACCCGAAAAGATAAGGAAAAGTCGGGAGAAGAAACCAAGTGCGAGAGGGAGGCCAAAACCAAAAAATTAGAAAGATCTCACCAGGGAAAGGCCGTCGAGAATGAGTGAGCACCGTCAGCATCCCTGAATCGCCACGAGATCGCCCTTAGCTCCAAAGCTTAGCAGAGCACTCGCGTCGTCCATCTTTTTTATATTTATTATATATATATATATATATATTAAAGCCAACAGCTGATTTTATTGAAATATAAAAGGATACATAAAGGTTGTATGAGAAGAGCCCAAAGAAGCACTCTACTCATACGATACAAGTACATAAAAACTCCAACAAAAGGTACTGATAGACTCAAATAAAATTAAAAACAAATTTAAAACATGCAGAAAACAGTAGCTAGGGACGAGTCAGTTTAGTTATGTCTCTTCCTCTAGTTTTAGCAGCGGAACCAGATAACAAGCTTTGAAGAGTTGTGTCATTGCCAAGAGTCACCAAAGTATCATTCATTAAGTTTCCAAGTTGGAGTGAGCATCCGGGCTTTTTCTTCCGCCCAGAAGTGTAAATCTGTCATTCTTCATCGGAAGACTGGCTCATATTATCCTCGATCTGATTTGATGTTAGAACTGCAGTAGGAGAAAAGATAGTCGTTGTCACCGCGATAGGTTCCAGTGTATGTGAAGTGTGAATTGTTACCTCTGCACCTGATGCTTCCTAAATAGGAGCTGCAGGACTAGCCAGATTTTCAGTTCGAATATTATCCATTATAGTATGGTCAGGAGAAAAGATCCTAGGGGCAGACACCAACTCCTGTCTTGTGGTGTTTCCCTTCACAGGTTTGCTAAGAGCGCGTTCAGGCACATGGGATGCGCTAACAGTGTGTTCCTGCTTTTGACTACCGGTTCTTAACTGTGGGTGCAATTTGAAATATTTCTTCTGTAGGTGTCCAAACATCTTGCAGTGCTTGCAGTAGTATGGTTTTTGTTCCATAATGATTTTTTGCCAATAACCATTGTGTGCAGATCCAAGCTATACTTCTTCTACATCTAGTAGTGTAATATCTCGTTCAATCAAAATCCTTGCAATAGAGGGTCTTGAGAAATGAACTGTAGGTAAATCTACCTGCAAAGGTTTTCCAAGAATAATCTCAATTGCATATAAGATAAGTAGATCAAAGAAATGAAGCTTGAGTTCAGGTAATGAGAACCAGATAAGTACAATTAGGGGTTCTTGACTGAGATCAAAATTGGGAGTCCATTTGAGCAATTTTATATGTTTTTCCTCAATTGTGATGAATTTCTTTGAGAAAATCCTCGTGTAATCATCTTCTGTGCTCAGGTGTATCATAACATGTCTTTCGTCGAAATGACCCACCTGCCAATCCCCAATCAATTTGAAGTCTTAAAAAATCTTCCTGATGATCTCTATCTTAGGGCAACTTAATTGGAACTTTCCAACCAGTGTAAATTTGTATTTTGCAGCACGAGTTGAAATTTCAGTATCAGAAAAGAAAATTTTTGGTTTACACGCCTTTTTCTCTACTTTTTTGATGAGATTACAATCACAATTTCCTGCAACAAAATCATGATAAACCTGTAGAAATACCGCACTATCTGCGAGGTGAAAAGGGGAGCTGCGTTTGTGAACCATTATAGTATATGAGGGTTTGGCGGGGTTATCACCAGTGAGGGAGGCGGCGTAGGAAAGCCCTGAGGCCATTACCGCAGTTAGTGCCAACCTGCAGCACAGTAAGAAGCTTCACAAGTGTCAAGCGGCTTTGTCACGCCTATGACAGAGTCGAGCAGAAGAAGCTCTGTCTGTCGCAGACGAAGAAGTTATGTCTTTCACAGATGAGACGCAGCAGACGAGAAGCAGTAGACGAGCGACTCTTGTCTGTCGCAAGCTGTTGAGCGGCTCTGTAGCAGACGTGACGCAGCGGGAGCGACTCTGTCGCAGACGCTGTCGAGTAGTTGTCGCAGACGAGACGAGGGAGTTGATCGCAAGTATTACCGCCAGACGAAATGCAAACGGAAACGCGAATGGAAGCAGACGCCAAAGCCCAAAGACGCTAGGGTTCGCCGTGCGGCGGAACCCTAGCAGAGCGGAAAGATGCCACCCTAAGCCCCATATTAAAATTATATATATATATATATATATATATATATATATATATATATATATATATATATATATATATATATATATATATATATATA
>NEWO01001095.1:95420-114411 GCA_003013225.1 Phalaenopsis aphrodite | reverse complement strand
TTCTTCCTTCTTCCCTGCTCCAACTCTTTACAACCTCTACCGTCTCCTCCCTTTGTTGTTCGTCTCTTATTAAGAATCTATTAAAGCGATCATTGGCTGGAAACCAGACAATTTTATTTATTTTAGTTTATCCTTTTTTTTTCACTTATTACAATTTGTCTGTGATATTACATTCGCTCTTTAGCATTTATGAATGAATAATCTTATAAAACCTTAGAATGACAAAGAAAAAAATGAGTGCCCAAACTCGGAATGTATTGGTAGGTTGTTGTGATAATACCCAATAACCTCTTAATAACCCTCAATAATTAAGCTATTGAAAGATTATTAGAGGTCAAATGCACCCGGAACTGTGTGCGTATGACAGTACGAAATATCACTCCTTTTAGAGAGTGATGTTTGGTGATATCAAAAAGCTTCCATTTGAGGAGGTGTATGATGGGTGATGAAAGAACTTTAATATGAGAAAGAGATTATTACCACAATAAGCATTGACTTCTTAACATTTGGTGAATATCAGAGATGTTGAAATCTACTTCGAAGAAGCTAAAAACTTTGCTAAATTAAATGGTACATTATCTATATTCTTTAAGCCGGTGTATTAGTGCTCCACTCCCATATTGCAAGGGGGTGAACAAAAATTCAATAACAAAAGTCGCCGAGTAGCTGTCAGCGAAAATTTGATTGAAAAAAATATTAGATATCCTCCTGACTAATTATTGCTATAAGTTTAATTAATATCTGTAAAAAAAATCACATTATCAGAGTGAGGCGACAAGCTTTTTGTTCAGTACCAGTATAGACGGCTTCCCAGTAGTCAAGATCTCTGTGCAAGTCATTGCTCCAGCACGGGAGACAACAAGATCAGCTGCTGCATAAGCTAGATCCATAGCCTGCAGAAACCTTGAAATTTGGTAACATGTTAACTTGAGAAATAAATTATTAATATAAATCCTAAAACGAAGAGACGGACTGAGCAAATAGATGGTCTCAGCATGTCCTTAATTTTTTTTGGAAGGCAGAAAAATTATTCCCTACAGAGCATGCAGCTCTAAACTCAGTAATATACCGATGAGTGTGTTACATCAGGAATCATGAAAGTTATTAGGAGTTATTGTAAATTTATTATGCCCAATAACCTCCTAATAATCCTTAATAACTTCTGTGTTTCCTCTCCAATAATCTCAACAGTTCACTTTAATATTTTCAAGATTACTGTGAGGTTATTGGAGTTATTAAGGTATTAACTTTAATAAGGCCACTAAAACACCCTAATAATTAGCGGGCATTGAACAGCTCTAATAACCCTCCGTTGCAGCACAAGCGGGGTATATTACTAGAATAACACACACGCAGAACAACATGCGCAGAGAATTATTTCCTATCCTAAAAAACAAAATGCAACTTGTAAAACTTAGAACCAGCTAACAAGATGCAAGTTATCAATGGTAAGAATGATAGCATGGAAGACTCACGGGGTCAGAAGCAACCGGCGGTGATTCTTGACCAAGCTCTCCATCTTTTTAAATCCATCCTTCCCGGTTTGCCATATTATGTATCTGTTTTTATGCCTCCAAAGCATGTCATAATACATATTAAGGACAGCCACATTGATGGGAGTCGCTCCCTGTGATCCCCCAAGCACGAGTAACACTTGAACCTTCTCCTCCCCAAGCTTCTCCAAATCAGGGAAGAAATGCGTCGTCGCCGCTGCTTTGGACACGTAGTTCCGTAACGAAAGCCTCACAGGATTCCCAAAAACCGAGCATTTCTTATTGGGGAAATGCTTCAAGCACTCATTGAAAGCAAGAAAGATCTTTGAGGCGAACGGAGAAGCGATTTTATTGGCGATCCCCGGAAAGGCGTTCTGCTCCTGAACCGCGATCTTTGTTCCGGAGAGCACAGCGGCGAGGTAGACTGGTGCTGCGACATATCCGCCTGTACCGATTACAACATCAGGGCGGAAGCGGCGAAGAAATATCCAGGAGGCGGCGATGGCGTGAATCAGGTGGAAAGGGAAGAGAAGATTATGAGGGGAGAGGATGGGCCGAGTGAGGCGGGAGGCTGGGATGTCGACGAAATCAAAGCCGGCGGAAGGGACAATGTTGCTCTCTAAACCTGCAGAGGTTCCAAAGAAAAGGAATTTGGCGTCAGGGCAGAGGGACCGGAGCTCGTCGGCAATGGCAATCGCAGGGTAGATGTGACCTCCAGAGCCCCCGCCTGTGAAGACGAAGCGGATAGTAGAAGAGACGGTGTGGAATGAGGGAGATGAGGGGGCCGAAGCGTCTTGATTGCTGTGGCTAATGGCGCGGCAACAGGAAAGTAGGAAGTGGTGGCTACTTCGGTTAGTGGATGGCGAAAACCAGGGGACTCGATGACTTTGATTTTGCCGGAGGAAGGGGGTGCATGTTGGTTTTTGGCGAGGGGAGAAAGTGAACAAAAGGGTTTGAACGATCACCATCCGGGAGCCTGCAACAGGGAAGACGGGGTAGGGACCCCGGATGTCTCAAAAGCTTGATTTTTGCAGAAGTTGGCCATGAAAAACATGCAAATTCTCAAGGAATGGCATGTTGGTTAAATTCACGTTGCATTAGATGTACTTAATTTTATCGGACGGACGTGTTTTTCATGACTTCATGTAGTCATATTGTGTTTTCTATAATATTTTTGAGTGTTAATGAACTTTATGGTGGTAGAACTCCAGAGTTTATTGCTGAATTTTGCACAAATATCTCACATAATCACCCAATATAATTTACATAAAAAAACCCAATGATAAAAAAACCCACATGGCCTATTCCCCTTGAAATTTGATGTAAAGAATATAGATTGTAGTAGAAGAGAAATAAGAATAGAGACACAAGAACATAACTCCTTTTATTAATCTATGTGATCTTTATTATACGGTCGGACTATAGAGCGACTTATACAAACACATCAATGAAAAATTAGTAAATATTTTGCAGCTTATGTAAGTATACTAATATATATATCTCTCTTTATATAGGGAAGCACTCTAGCTAGGAACCCAAGCAACCACAGAGCATTGAATGCAAAAGGAGAAATTAGGAGAGGACTTCAACCACAGCAGCAAAGAGAGGTAGGGGAGAACTTGAAGCGAGATCCTAGATCATCATAGAGAATATCCTCCTATTAGCTCTTTTCAAGGTGATAATTGAGACTATAGATCGTCAACTTGCTGGTAAATTACGTGTGGTTTGGTCAGTATATCTGTTTGTTGATGATTGGTCATTATATGATGAAGAGTAATATGATTTAGCTTGAGATGATCCCGTGTAAAGTGGCAGTCCACTTCCATACGTTTGATTCTAGGATGGAAAATATTATTATGGCCTAATGCTATAGTACGTGTTATCGCTATAAAGTGGTGTTGGCGAAACATTTCTCGAACTAGTTATTGAAGCCAAATTAATTTTATAGTTGTAGTCACTAAGGCTCTATTTTCTTCTTCCATAAATGATCGAGCAACAGTAGTCTAATTTTTCACTAACCAGGAAAATAGATTTGGTCCTATGTAAATACAAAATCCAATTGTGGATTTCTTGTCTTGTTGGTCATTAGCCCAGTTGGAATCTGCATATGCACTGAAAGAAAAATCACTTGTAGTTATAGGATGACCAAAATTAATGGTCCCTTTTAAATATCGAATATGACGTCAACCTAGTGAAAAATTGTGATTATGGGATTATGCATATGGTTACTAAGATAGTTAACCGTAAATGTGATATCAGAACGTGTAAGAGTTTAATACTAAAGTGAGTTGATCTGTCTATATAAATATGGATCCTTCATGAGAATAGAAGATTCAAGAGTTTTATAGGATGTGATGAAAAGATAAGTTAGGATGGGTTTTGCATTTTGCACATTTATTTTGTTCAAAAGATCTTATATATATTATGCTTATAGAATGAAATAGCCAATTGGCATAGATTTAATATGTAAGCCGAGAAACTGAAATATAGAGACAAGTTGCTTTAAGTTAAATTGAGTGTGTAATTTTTCAATTAACTTTGTAATTGTGTGATTACAGTTGCCTGTGATGAGTATATCATCAACATAAGCCAATAAATAGTTGTATGTTTTGTTCTTTTTATAAATCAAAAGAGAATGATCAGATTTACTCAATATTAAATTTTTTTTGGTATACGAAAGTCCAAAAAGTATAATATTGTTGATGTGGTGCCTACTTTAAGCCAAATATGGTTTTCAAAAGCTTACTAAAATAATGTGGATAAGGTGTACCAGCAAATCCAAACAATTGCCTCATATAGACTGTATCATCAAGCTTGGCAAGCAAAAAGACATTAAATACATCTAATTGTTAAATAAACCTATTTTTATTAACAATAAGAGCAATAAGTAATCTAATTGTACTAAATTTTGCCTCAGGAATAAAGGTCTCGTGATAGTCGATTCCTTGTTATTGGGGACTTTTTTTATAGTTATAGTACCATCTGTATGATATTTGTTTCTGAATATCCACTTACATCCCAAAATATTTTTGTTTTTAAAAGGTGGCAATAGCTCCCATGTACCTTGTTTTTGTTGTGTAAGGAACTCTTAAGAAATAATTTTGTGCCACTAAGGAAGTTTGCCCGCTTGATTATAAGTGGTTGGTGCTTCATGAGATTGAATATGATGTTGAATGTTAAAAATGTTCTTTTTTTTTTAATTTCTAGTTTGAACACAAGTTATCATGAGATGTTGTTTGGTAGTAGGGGTGGGTGTGAGTTGTGATATAGGGGAAGGAATATGCATGATAGGACTTGGAGAAGTAGTCTTGGGTAGACAAAAATAGTCTAAGGAGGAGGATTGGTGTATGGGTGTTGTGGTTGTGGAAGAATAGTTAGATGTATTAATGAAGACAGTGGTAGAAACAGCTGTTGTGTCTAGTTGGGTTGATGAGATGATTGAGGTGGGGATTAGGAGAGATGGTGGGTGATAGCTAGGAAGAGGAGTGATCAGGAGAAGAGGGTAGTTCATGAGTTGTGGTGCCGGGAAAATGTATTCAATAAATTTGACACGAAAAGAGACTATAAAATTTCTTGCATGAATATTATAACACTCGTAGCCTTTGCGTTGCAAACTTTACTCCACGAAAATACATTTTTATGCCTTGGGTCAGAATTTATGTGGGATATTATGATGTTGTAAGGAAAGCAGAGGCAACCAAAGTTTTTAAGTGATGATGTTTAGTTGCTTGTTGGTATAGAAGTTGAAATGGTGATTTTTGTTGTGTGTTAATGGAGTGGAGCCTGTTTATCAAATAAGTAGCAATAAGCATAGCTTTTATCCATAGATTTATAGATAATTTAGAGGAATTGAGAAGGATCCTAGATGTTTATATTATATGGCAATGTTTTTTTTTCAGCTATATCATTCAGCTCCGAGATATAAGGACAGCTAAATTGGTGTTGAATGCCATTAATTTGAAGGTAAATTTTGAGTTATTGAAATATATTTTCCACCATCATTTTTTTAAATTATTTTATGTTAATTTTAAATTGATTTTTTTATCATTTTATGCAAGTAAATAAAGTATTAAATGGTTTTAGATTTGTGATGTAACGTTATGCACCAACAATGGCAAGAAAAAACATATATAAATGTGACATTATATTTGTATCCTTCAATGGAAGGATAAGGAAAATGTCCCTAGGTGTCTGAGATAAGGATTTATATTTTGCAATAAGTAGTGGTATTGTAATTGAAAGATAGTTTTTGACTTTTATTTTGTTAATAATCAGAACATTGAAAAGTGAAAGAAGAAATATAGAGTTGGGAATAAGCGAGAGCTATCATAAACAAGAATTTATTGTGTGGATGTCTAAATTTTTGATGTGGTGATGTGAAACGTTGTTATGGGGTAGAGTCATTAATCAACTGTTCCGATTAAAAGAGGTTTCTTGGTAATTGAGCCATGAATTTGAAACTTATTGAAAAGAAAAATATTGCAGTTATTATCTTTTAAAAGCTTGTTGACAGAGAATAAGTTGTGAGATCATTTGGGAACTTTAAACTAGGGAGAGAGTTTCAACTTACCCTTAGGGGTGGCAAAATACCATTACCTACATGCATTATTTATGAACTTTGTCCATTTTCAACAATAACTTATTCTGATCCTTTGTAAGGTTGAGTTGATTGCATCCTCTCCATAGTGGAAGTGAGATGTGTCATGGCACTTGTATCGAATATCCATTATTGTTTTTGTGTTGGAACTCAAGTTGTCAAGCCTGCTACAGGTGAGTTGGAAGGAGTTTTATAGTGTACATTTGTTATATGCTAGCATTGATTGGCAAAACTCTCTCTCTTTTTGCATATCTTACAAATGTTTGCAGTTCTTGATTTTGTCGAGTTACTGTTTGGTGTGTTCTTGTTGTTAGCTTAATTCTTAATTGGAATTTCTTGCATTATTGTATCCTCCTCTATTCTTGAATGTAAGCAAGGCTATTTGTTGTGTAATTCTTGTTATTTCATTAGCAATATTGCATTCTTAACTATGTAATAGCACATAGAAATCTTCAAGTGAATGAGGTTGTAAATTTGTTCGAATAGCTATCTTGAACCCTAGATAACTTAGAGGTAGAGCATTCAAGGTTTAGAGGATAATATCTTTAGTGTCTACTTTGGCCCCTGATGTAGTAATATTATCTGTCAGATTATTGTCAATAGTTAGTTGTTGAGTCATGGTGCTTGATCCTATAGTGATATTATGGAGTTCATTCTTTAATCGAATGACCTAGATCTATTGGATGTCTGAAATCTCTCCAGAGTCTACCAAATCTCAACAGTGGTGCTTAGATGAAGAATATATGATAAAATTAAGGGAGAAATGGTAGAAAATATTTTTGTAGCGAGATTTCTATTTGTCATTTTCAATAAGAGGTAACCTTGATTTTCAATTAGTTGGTCTTTGGTATCAGAAACATGCCTAGGTGGCTGAGAAATTTAGTTATCAAGAAAAGGGTCAAAATAGAGTAATTATCTTGAGTTAAACTTGCTCCAGTTATATTATTGATTTAAGACAACAAAAATTTTAATGCAATAAGAATATCAATCTCTCTGAATTTGTTGTAAGAATTTGCAGTAAGCTAGCCTTCTTGAGTTAATACTGATGGGCTTGAATCTGTTGCGCTTTGGAGCAATAGGCACCGATACCATAAAAGGAAAGCGAAAAGACTGCAGAAGAAGATGAGAAAAAAGAATGGAACATAGCAAAAAAGAACATAACTTCTTTTATTAATCCATGTGATTTTTATTACTAGGTCGAACAATAGAGTGGCTTATATAAACACACCAATAACAAACTAGTAAATATTGTTAGGGGTAAAATAGTCTCAGCATACATAAGTATAATAATATATATAACTCTATTTATGTTGTGAAGCAACCCTAGTCAAGAATCCAAGCAACCATAAAGCGTCAAAGACAAAGGAGGAAACCAGGATAGAACTTCAACCGCAGCAGTGAAGGGAGGCATTGGAGAACTCGAAGAGAGATCCTGGATCATCATACAGAATGTCCTTCAATTAGAAATATGAATCCATTATATAGCTTAGAATTGAAAAAAACTTTGTTAGTCTCTTTAATGAGGAAATACAGTGTTAAAAGAGTGTGGGACGTTGGTTTGGTATTCTATGAAAATAAGTAAGAGCAAGGAAAGTAATGACCGAATAACAATAGTGATGGCAAATAGACAACGGTAGTCAACAATTATTGTGGAAATCTAATGATGAAGATCCGACAACGACGATGATGATTTTATGTCAATTGTAATAACGATGGTGGCGACCGAATGATAATGGCCAGTCAGTGGAGGCGGGCAAGTTGCAATAGTTTGGCGATGATAATGATGAGGTGTGTTTTGGTTTTGGTGAACAAGTATTGGTGGTTAAGAGAATTTGAGAGTGATCAACTGACGACAACTGACTTGTGGCGTTTGTAGGTTGACAATGGATATTTGATCAAAAGCTATAAAATCTTCAAATCTCCAAGCTGTCTCTGATTTCTTCTTCTTTATAATGAAGAACATCTGGCTCTTTATAGGGTTGTATTTCAATAAATTTAGCAAAAACATCAAATTTTGCAATCTAACAGTCAACATTAATTCTTTTAGTTGTAGGTTATTTTTTCAGCATATAAATACATTATTGCCCTTGAAATTGAATTTTAGCTCATTGGATTTTTCTCATTGATGCACTCAATTTGACTATAAACATGAGGAATTTGGAAATCACTTGACTCTTTAATTAATACTTTGAAGCTCCTAACTAAACTTTAAATACTTGACATGTTTGAACTTAGATTTGACTGGTATTATGGTGTTATTTGGTTCATCTAGACTAGACGTTCAATCTGACTCTAAATTTGTTAGAATTAGAGCTTGGATGATCATGAATTTGAATATGGAAACCATTTCATTCAAAGTGTATCAAGATCTGTGATTAATTAAGAGAATTTTTGGCAACACGTCAATATTTATATTTATAAATATTTAACAATTTAATTCTATATTTCATCTGGAGAATTCATCTCGTTATTTTCTATCATGATTACACTTTTTATGAATATGTAATAGCCAAATTACTTTGTTGAATAAATTAATTATTTTTATTCTTTAAATTTAGTTGTATTTCATAGTCAATGGGTAATATGTGTGAAAGCAACAATATGTATAATAAAATTAAGTAATCATGATATGAAATTTATCAAAATATGATGATAGGCTTTTTTTAAACTATGATCTAATCTTTTAAATTTAGATGGATTATATAATAATTTAGTTATATCACAGATTACTGACTTACCATATAAGTAATGAAATCAATGATACCTGTTATAAAATCAACATTAATGCAGAATATTTAATGACAAACTTTAATTGTGTTGTGTTGTTTCAAAGAAATTACTAGTGTGATTTCCTAAAACTGGAATAAAGTCAAGTTCGGCTTGCATAAAAAATGTAAAACACACATTCCTTGCCTTTGATCGCATGTCACGGAGTACTTGCGGAAGTGAAAATTGTAAGGTGCTGGCCAGTTTGTTTTTTTAGCTCTAAAATGTAAAACACTCCTAAACGAGCCGAACACGAACGAACAGAGCTTGTGTTTGTGTTCAGTTCGTTTGAAATTTAATTTGTTTGAAATAAGCTCGTGTTTGAAATTGTTCGTGAAATCACTATTCGTGTTCGTTTCTTAACGAACGAACCGAACACGAGCCAAACACAAGTTGTTCGCGAACGACGAGCCAGTTTGTCATCCCTACTATTAATATATATAAATAATATATTATATTAATTATATAACTTATATTATATAAATATATAATATCTATATTAGTATATTACTAATATAAGATATTAATATAATTTATAAAATTTAAAATTTTAAAATATCATAAATTATATATATATAATTATTTTAAATTATTTTATATTTCGAACAATAACAATTCGAACACGAACGAACGTATCACTGTTCATGTTTAGTTTGTTTAACTAACCGAACAAAAAAAAAATGTTCACGTTCGTTTCATTTACTTATCGAACGAATCGAACACGAACTCATTGACGAACCGAACACGAACTGTTCGCAAACAACGAGCTTTTTTGACAACCCTAGTCACGGAGTACTTGCAGAAGTAAAAATTGTAAGGTGCTGGCCAGTTTGTTTTTTTAGCTCTAAAATGGAAAACACTCATTAACCAATTTTTGTTTTGTTTTTCTAAACCTTAGTTATTTTTAACATTTTTCTCATTGTTTTTAAATTATTAAAAGTTTGGTTTAATGAAATAAAATAGGTAAATTTCATTAAGAAAATTAAGAGATTGAGATGAACTAAAATTGAGTGCATTGAAAAGGTGATTCAAGAAATGAACCTTATCAAGTGATCATATTATATGTGAAATATATAGTGTTGATATGTTACAAAAAATATCATTTGATCAAGCACGAAATTTGATTCATCTTGTATGAGATACTTCTGGATTAAATTTAAGATCACCCAAGCTCCAATTTTAACAAATATATAATCGAGTTGAACATTTTGATAAGGGTTAATACAAAGAAGTTACCTAATTCGAGTCCAAATCAAACATCTAAAGTATTGTTAGAAACACCTAGATTGTAACTAAGGAATTAAATGGACTTTAAGTCCATAAGTGTCCAAAATCTCATAAAGATAGTTGGGGTGACAACAACTTTAGGATCTCCTGGATTATTTCAAGTTTATTTGGTCTTATTATATTGTTGTATTGATCAACTTAAATTGCATTAGCAGTTATATTATTATATTTAAAACTACACTCAGTGTATCCTTATTTATGTCTTAATTAACACATGAGTAAGAGGTGCCGATCCATTTTTGATCTCACATTAAGAGTTAGCTGAGTGAATACCCCTAGGGGCACACTTTTGGACATTAGAGAGTTTTACACTCCCCTTAATTGGGCTCGAGCTTGTAGTGTTTTAAAATATTTTATTATCACTTATGTTTTCTCAATTAACTAATCCTCAAATGATATTAGATTGAACTTAATTCACTATCAAGCTCCCAGGGGTAGACTTATAATTTTGAAAACTTTTATGAAATGTGCTTGATCTTTACTGAAAGTTTGAATTATACGTAACCAATTATATGGCGCAATTTAAATTAGTGAATTAATGATCTCGTAGCTCTTACCCGCACCCATGGATCAACCAAATTTTCATTTAATCTAAAATTCAACGATTCAAATAATTACAATTTTACCCCTTTTTCTATAAAACTGTTGTGAATGGGTTATTAACTCCTTACCCTTGTGTTTCAATTGTTTCATTGAGTTAATTATCATAAATCTTATCCATATTTCTTCTGACTTGACCCTAAAAATTAATGAAGGTGTAAACTTCTAAAATTACCCTCATACCCGTAGGGTTATCCTTCATAACTCTTATGTTTGAATTCAAATGATTGTGAAACTTCACTGATCCCTTACTAATGGGCTACCTAAGACATCAGAGTGAAATTATATTTTTCTAATTTTTAATAATTGTGAATCTCTAATGTTAATTAATTTAATCAATTAAAATACGTTTTCTGTCCTTAAGAAGTTTTTTAGTTTGTTTCCAAAAGTTAGAGGGCCACTTGGAGAAATTTTCATGATTTTTTGAATTATATTTTAATTTTATATGACTTTTAATTTATTTTCATAAATATATACATGAAAAATATTTTTATTTTTTAAAAATTCATTTCTTATTTTTCATTAATCTTTGTGACCTTAATAAACTCAACAAACTTGATATTATATTTTTTTAATTTTGATTTTATTTTTTAGAATTATTTCAATCAATAATTAATAGAAATATAAAAAATATATTTAATAATTTAAAATACATTTTTAGGTTTTTAAAATCTATGGGGACTCTTTATAGTCGTTGTTTATAACTAAAGAAGGTTTTGTGACATTTTGAAATATATTTGTATTTTTATAATTCTTAATTATTTTTAATTACTTTTGATTATTTTAATGTTTAAAAATAAACTTTTAATTTTAATTTCACTTTTATTTTTCTTAAGTGCCTTTGACTTCAGAGAACTCATTAGACTTGATTTCATATTTTTATGATTTGTATTTTATTTTATATAATTATTTTAATGGACAAATATGATTTATCATGAAGAATTAATTCTTTTAGGGTTAAATATGAATTTTGAAGTTATATATCATTTTTTTGTTTTTAATTTAATCAAAATACCCCTAATTTCCTACTTAAACACGTTAACGCTGGTTGGATCATCTTATACGTCAAAACCTCAAGCGTCATGCTCCCATTCACCATGCTTTCCATGTCGGTCGCCTTGTCAGCCCACGGTTCACATTCCATTCTTCCGTCCAACTCCATCTGCGTTGCTCGTTTCAAATTCATCTGAATGGATGTCATTTGTTCATCGTCACAAACAAGCCCTAACCCGAGAATTGTCCACACTAAAACGTTAAGATCTCTCTCGATACTTAACCAAATCTCATGAGATTTGTTCTTACACATTCATCTAAGTGAGGCAGACACATATATACGGCTAGATGTACATAGATTGTTCATTCTCTTCACAAAAGCCCAAACTGACATGCCTAAAAATGAGATAATTTTATATACACACTTTATGCTCATTTTTAATGATATTGCACTTTAATTGAAAATATTTTGCATGTTTTGGCTTCAGATACAAGAGATGAAATTTTAGAGAAAAAGAAGTGAAATTGGAGCAAAATGGGGTCAATTGGAGCAAGGTAGCACAAAATGAACTGGCACTTAGGCACCAAACCCTATACATGGAAACAGAGAGTCTGACGCCATGGTGTCAGGATCTAGCGCCTAGGCACCAGATAGTTATATTGGACTTCTAAAATGTTTGCATCTAGGAAGCACATTTAGGTGCTTAGGCGCTAAAATCAATTTTTTTTTTAATTTTATGCATGAATTTGGATGAATTTGAAGAGGCATCTGAGGTGAATCATGGGGTCTTCAAGAGTTTTTTTAAAAGGAGTCATGAGGTGCCCAAAAGGTGGTGTGTGAAATGGGGTCGGTGTGATGAAGAGTTTTTTTAGTGGTGTGAGGGAGAGCTTTTGGTGTGTGTGCGTGTCTCTTAGAGTGAAATTGCAAGGAGAGTTGAGACATCATCAAAGGAACTTCATAGAATTACTTGGAGAAAAGTTTAAGACAAGTACTTTGTATTTTTTTTTTAATTTAGTTTACTGTGTAAACCTGAATTTTAATATAAATCATACTTTATGGTGTTATCCCAATGAGATCAGAGTAGTTTTATTTATCTCTCTCCTTACAATAAGAATTAATCATGTGTAGAATTAGAAATATTTAAGATTTCTCTTATTCCATACTGGTGATGATTCATTGCTTCATACTCAATTTACATATTCAATATGACCAATTGGTATGTTAAAACTTGTTATAAAGCCATAATAACAAGTAAGAACCACATTAATTTGGTGGGTGATAAATTAGCCCATTGGTTAATGCAAATAGATAAAGAGATAAGTTTTGATGGGTATAAATTAGTGATTCTAGGGTGACATACCATAATTATAACCAATTTGATCTAGGGTTTGGAACTTAAGAATAAGTTAGTCTTAAAGAGAGGGCATAGTGGGTAATCTAGAGTGACATGCTAGAACCTATCAAACAAAATCCATAAGTTTTCACCTTCCTGTGGGATCAATACTTGGGGTTGTCGGCGCTATTTTTGGTTGGAGAGTTGTCCATAAGAAGCTGTCGGTCACCAGAATTAGAATCTCGTCGCCTGCTTTGGAAGGACGTTTTAATTGACACATATATTTAGTTTAGAAAAATATGAAATCAAACTGACCCCAAAATTTTTATAGTTTAAATGAAAGAGCACTGTACCTCAAATCATGTATCTATCCCGAAGGATAAACACAAGACTTGAGGATGAGACTCGATCAAATAAACTAAGGAATATATGATATATGTTTGGTATGCGAAAGCTTTATATTTACCGATAAGTTTCCCTATTTAATATAAATAATTAAATAGGGTTTATATTAAGCTGGGTTCGGACATGCTTCCTATAAGGGCAAGCCCCTATAGTTAATTACATCTTAAATGACCAAAGTTATCTAAGAAGACTCTCGATAAAAATTAGGAGATATTATCTTCAAGGAGTTTCAAATGGTAAGACTTTTTAAAGAGATCGAACGTAGAGGTGTGAAAGGGAATTGGTTCAAATTTGGAACATTTTGTTATAGAGTCCAAAGGAGGAAGAACTAGGGGATGTGATGGATCCAAAGGAGAACCTCGGTGGCTTCCCAAGCTATCCTAATATTTGGCTTCAATTTTTGATGAGAAATATTTAGATGTTTTATCCTACCAATTTTATTAGTTAGGGCTTACATTCGTGTGAATGCATCACACTAATAGCCTGAAAGATGTGAGGGTTTATGTCGTGACAAACAACAATCTCGGAATCCTAAGACAAGTTAGGGCTTATATTGTATAACAGGGCTATACAAAGGCCTAAAGATAAGGTGAGGATTTACTTTGCATAAGCAAGAAACCTCGAAGTCCTATGGCTTTGTTGCTTATATCTCTAAGGAAGGAAGATTGGTTTAGCTGGGGAAGACATGTTCTGCTGTTGAAGATAACCGTGCTGCCCACCGTACTAGCTCCAAGCTCCTTGCAACGACGAGTTTGAGTTTTCTGTTTGTTGAGTTGTGATATCAAATTAAGTGGCCCTATGGTTGAAGTTTTTTAAATTTTATGAGGGGGCATGTTAAAGTTGATTAGAGTGACACCAGTTTGGATCGTACGATTCCCTCGTTATGGCACCACTATTTTCTATTGGATTCACTTAGTCCAAATGAACTTATTAAACTCAACTTAATGAGTTCCATAATTTCATTTAGACCGTGGGAAGCCTCGTTAGCAACCGTAGGTTATCTCTTCCAAGGGATTCCTGATCATTCATAGAGACGTCTTAATTTAGTTGAAGTTGTAGTTTTGTGTGATGTTTGTGATTAAATTTAGAGTTGTTTTATATTTTAAATGTTTGTGGCGGTGAATGTTATCTTTGTTGATTTTAGTTTTGGTTTTGGTTTTGGTTCTGCTTCTGTGGTTATCGTAATAGTTTTAGTTTTCATGTAGGGTGGCATTGTTGTTTAGCATGCAAGTTTGCAGGTATAAAAGTTCAGTATGAAAGTACAAGAAAGTCAATGTTGAAAACTGTAAATGTGTACCTGGCGAGTTTTCTCGTTCCACCACTTGAAACTTAAAATGCATGTTAAGGCAGTTTATATGAAATAGGGAAGTAAAATTTTGACGACCTACCTAACCCTAGATCATATCTTGGTAGGTCCTTAGGAGTTTAATTAAGGATGATGTTGTCAAGAAAAATATATTAAGTTTAGTAGATCTCTAAGGTATCCAACACATCTAGAGAAAGAAGCAGGTTCGTGCTACTCTCTCGCTGCCCGATGGAAAATCACAAGTTCTTTTAAAATTATTATGTTGCTTAATAATTTATCCTGTAAAGACCCTAATGCTCAATGAACATTGATGTATCAATTATCCCTAAGAATAAGGTAATTATCATATGTAATTTAATTTTGAAGATTATGTGGGTGAAGACCCTTAAAGAGGCAAGTTAATGTTGTTGGAACACTTAGCCAAATTTTGGTCCTAATTGAGCTTTTAGTGTTTGAAAGACGTCTTAGTTTTAATTGATATTTACTTTCTAATCCTTATTTAAATGAAACTTGATTTAGCCTAAGTCACTACTAAGCCCTTAAGACCTAGGCGAGTATCTTAATTAATTTTGAAAATGTTAAGCTTTAGGTGGTCATGATTCATGAATTGAATTTCATTTGAAAATCAAAATAGGGGTATTAAATTGCTTAATTATTGACTTCAAAAGTCATACCCCTAAGTCCTAGGTTCATTTTATTTTAATAAACTTCCAAGTTCTAATAATTTTTTAGAAATTTATTAACTTATCTTTTCAATTAAGAAAATGAGGTTGGTTTTTACCAATTAGCCCCTTGTGTTTCAAACATCCAAATTAAGATCAGAGGTTACCCATTTACCTCCTTGAATTAAGCCTAATGTTAATTAAGGCTAAATTTCCAAAATTATACATTTTCCCCTAAGGCTCTAACACTTCATAATTTATCAAATTCAATTAAAATGACTTTAACAAATTTCATGATTTTTTGAATTTTAGTTGAATTTTAAGTTCTAGGTTATTTATTAAATATAAAATATTTTAAATGGATAAAATTAAGTTTAAAATTAAAAATAATCCTCCTGAGGTTATAGAACTCAGAGGAGAAAATTTTATATTTTTCTAAATTTTATTTGATTTATTGGAATTATTTTTAGTGAAAACTCATTTTTAGCCTTTAAAAAATTATTTTTTAGCTTTGAAATTCAATTTCTTTATTTAAAAAATCAAGAAAATATTCTGATTATTCCTAAGTGCTTGAGAAGTAATTTAGAACATTTCTATGAATTTTATTATTTTTGTGATTTTTAGGGATTTTTAATTATTTAAATATATAAAATAGACTAAAAATCAAGTTTTTATTTTAAATATCATTTTATTTTTAGAAAATACCCCTGATCATAGAGAACTCAAGAAACTAAGTTTTATAATTTTTCAAGTAATATTTTAATTATTGAAAATCATTTTAATGCCAAAAATGTTAATTAACTTGCAAAATTAATTTAAGTTATCAAATGAACTTAAAATGCTTTGAAATTTTTATGGTGAGTTCTTTAAATCCTAAAAAATAGTGGAGATCAAAAATCAAGTCATTTTGTTATTTTTTTTCAAAATTAATTATTTTAGTGATTTAAAGTTTGTAAAGATTAGGTGTATTTTGAATGATTTAACTCATGAGAAATTTTGCTAAAGGTTCTCTGGTCATCATGAACTTTCCAATTTTTTTTTTAGATTTTTCTAAGTAACATACTAATTTCCATGATTATTTTAAACCAATAATGCATATAAATTTGAAAAATATGATTCTTTGTCTAGGGACCTCGTCTGACTTTGGAAAAATTAGGAAATGTTCCCAAAGACAGAGGTAAAAACATGCTAAAATTTCAAGTCATAGTGATATTAATACATGCATGGAGAATCAAAACATCCAAATCAATATTTAATTATTTAAAAATAAAATATGCATCACATAGACTTAAAATTATTTTCACATTATTCTCCTCTATTCACTGAGCAAGAGAGTATTTTTATTTTATTTTTATGATTTTTCTACACCAAGATATGATTTTTAAAGTTAGGGGTTATTTTTTGAATTATTTAAATCCCTATTTATCAATTTAAACACGCGGCGCCACCTCAACCTACGACGGCTCCGAAGCTCCATGCGGCACGCTCCCATTCGATGTTGCCATCCACCTCAGTGCTGACTCGACCCGCACTAATGTTCCGAAGCGTTGTCCGGCTTGATCTCAACCATCCATCCAATACACGCGCGATCGAACGGTGCTCCGTCATCATCCCCGATAGCCTAGACAAAGAACCATCCATCTTCTAGCATTAAAATCTCTCTCATTTCTTAACCAAATTAAGTGAATTTTTTTTTAATTGCTCGTCTAGACTAGAGGAATATATCCATATGGTTATGATGCCATGAAATCAACTCAAAACAAATGGAGAGTACAAATAAGATCAGGAGTAAGAGAAGTTTTATACCTTTGCTTTGAGAAGTGAAGCTTCAATCAGAGGGTCTTGACACGTTTGTTGGGGTACAAAGAGGCTAGAGATTGAGCCTCTGATCTTGGTGTAAAGCCTAGGTGTGATTTTGATCAAGGCCAATTTCCGGTGTTGGTCTGGAGATATTGTAGAGGCTTTTTCAGAGGGGGATTTTAGGGCTTTTCTTTTTTGGTTGTGAAGGTGTGACACAAGTAATTTAAGTTTGGTGGATTGTGGAAGTGTAATGAGATCTGTCTTGGTTTTTGGCAGAGGTTTGAGCTTAAAATTGAGTTTCTAGAGTGGAATTCAGTGGGGGAAGAGGGGGATTGCACCGAGGGGATCTCAGAGAAGCTCTGTGAGAAGTTTAGGGCTCTCTCTCTAAGAAAATTTCAGCACACCTCCCATAGCCGTGGAGGTGAGTTTTTTGATAAAATAGCCATAGGGTGGCTCTCAAGGTAAATATTTGGGTGCATTTTGGTGCTTAGGTGGAGGGTAGAGAAGCTCTACAATTTGACTTGGCTGAGTTAGCCTCTAGGTTTGATTTGGGTGAAGTTCCATGTGCATGGCTTGTCGGCACTATTTTTGGTGTGGGGTTTGCCCGTAAGAAGCTGTCGGTCATCAGAATTGAAATTTCGTTGCCCGCTTCGGAAGGACGTTAAAAAATTTTAGTTTTGAAAAAGATGAAGTCAAACTGACTCCATAATTTTCATAGTTTAAATGAAAGAGCGCTTTACCTCAAATCCTGTATCTATCCCGAAGGATGAACACAAGAGTTGAGGATAAGGCTTGATCAAATAAACTAAAGAAAGTTATGACATCCGTTTGGTCTGCGAAACCAATGACAAGTTCCCCTATTTAATATAAGGAATTAAATAGGGTTTATATTATGCTGAGTTCAGGAAAAGCTTTTTATAAGGGCAAGCCCCTATAGTTAATTACATCTTAGATAACTGAAGTTACCTAAGAATATTCCTATTAAAGATCAAGAAAAATTACCTTCATAGAGTTCAAATGGTAAGGACATTTCAAAGATATCAAACTAAGATGTATAAAAGGGATTGGTTCAAATTTTGAGCATTTTGTTTTGGAGTCCAAAGGAGGAAACACTAAAGGATGTCACGGATCCGAAGGAGAACTTCGGTGACTTCCCAAGCTATACTATTATTTGGCTTCAATTTAGGAGAAATCATTTAGATATTTCATCATGCAATTTTTATTTATTTAGGGCTTGCATTTGTGTGAAGCAATCAACACAAATTGCCTAGAAGATATGAGGTTTTAAGCCGTGTCAAACGACTACCTCGGAGTCCTAAGACGAGTTTAGGGCTTATATTATACAATATGGTTGTACGAAGGCCTAAAAATATGTTTGAGGATTTATGTTGCACTAGGAAAACAACCTCGAATTCCTATGGCTTTGTTATTTTAAAGCTAAGGAAGGCGTATATGAGTATAGATCTTTTTGCTGTTGAAGATAGTCGAGCTGCCCACCATGTAAGCTCCAAGATCCTCGTTGTAGCGGAGTTCAAGTTCTCTAGGTCATAATGTCAAATCAGGTGACCCTATGGTTAAAGTTTTTTAAATTTTATTATGGGCATATTAAAGTTGATTAAAGTGACACCGGTCAAGATCCCACGGTTCCATCGTCCTGACACCACTATTTTCTATTGGAATCACTTAGTCCAAATGAATTTACTAAACTCAACTTAATGAGTTCCATAATTTCATTTAGACCGTGGGAA
>NEWO01001095.1:55021-79915 GCA_003013225.1 Phalaenopsis aphrodite | reverse complement strand
GCCAAATTTTGAAGGGATGCTTAGGTAACTCTTGGGAAAGCTCATCCACAACTTTAAAAAAAGATTTTGACCGAAAATTAGAGAGGTCCTGGATGTTAGAAATGTCCTGGAGGTTAGAGAGGTTCCATTAGTGTATAGAGAATTTACTAGAGTGTCAAAATTGTGAGGAATTCTTTGAGCGATTGTAAGAGTGGAGAGAAAGTGAGAGATTTCTTCCTCCTTGCTACTTCGAAGAGGAATTCTGTGTGCTGCAAAGAAAGGAAGAGATTCAGAGGAACTTCGAGGAGTGTTCTTGGGGAGAAATTAAAGATAAGTTATTTACTTATTGTAGTTTGTATGACTTTGATTTTATATATGAATTCCGAGTTTTGTTGTGTTTTCCCCATGAGATCTGAGTAGTTTTCTCTGTCTTTCTCCTTGTCTCGAGATTTGTGAAATGATGATTTTAATTGGTGAAGCCATGGAAATATTTAAGAAATTGTGATGATCTTTTCACTTCAATCTTAATTTACATTCAATCTGGCCAATTGATTTGTTAAAATTTGTTGAGTTTTACAACTAAAGTGAAGATTACATCCAAGATTCAGGGAGGTCAAAGCCCTTGGAAGTTGGGTGCAAATAAATAGGGAAATAATATTATTGGGAGTAGAATTGGAGATTTTAGAGTGACAAACTAAAATCTCCAATTCAGACTTGTCGTTTGGGTGCTGAAATGTAGATGTTAGCCCTCAGGCGAGGGAAACGTGGGAGCTCCGAAGTGAGAGCGGGTATCCTCCCGTCCTAGTTGCAGATTCAGTAAACAAGCATAGGATTAGTCAATGTTCTTTATGCCTGGACCAAAGGGTAAGGAATATGTATGCTCCTATTTGACATAATATAATTTTAACTAATTCACTTTATCCATTCACTATGAAGAAGGATGCTTTCTTATATATTAAATATCACATTTAAACCTTCATTAGTATCATTAGTTATTTAATAGTTATTAAAATTACATATTTATTTCAATTGTCTATTAGTGACAGATAAGCAAATTGAACTTTGTTGTTGTGATTAAAGTATTGTTTTTTCTAAAATCTTTGTTCGTAGTTCTAAACCACTCCCTGTGGGATCGATATCTAAGACTCCATTAGAGCCATATATTACTTGAGCGATACGTATATTTGCATTGATAAGTGTGACTTTACAATTATTGAATATTTATTACGTCCATATTTATCTTATATTTTTAAACATATATAAAGTCGCCGGTTAAGTTTTTGGCGCTGCTGCCGGGGATTGAGTGAGTAAAATCATAATTAGAGTAACATACAAATTAGGATTATTAGAAAATTTTACTTGAATTGTAACTTATTTTTATATTTAGTTAATTATATTACTGTGTACTGATTTCAAATTGTATGCATAAATTTGGACCTGAAAATCTTATACCCTACGATTCAGAATTAGAACACAATGTTAGAAGGATTAGAAGTTTAAGAAGAGAACCTAGAAATTTTGATACAATGGAAAACAACATGAACAATCAAGGAATAGAGAATGAACACCAACTTAGACCCCTACAAGATTATGTAAATCCTACAGCAGATGAAATTCACTTATCTATCCAAAACCCTGATGTAGTTGTTAATTCATTTGAGCTTAAACCTGCTATTATCCAAATGGTACAAAACAATCAATTCGGAGGTACACCAAATGAAGATCCTAACTTACACCTCTCTAGTTTTTTAGAACTGTGTGCTACTTTTAAATATGAAAGAGTCTCAAATGATGCTGTTAGACTTAGAATTTTTCCTTTTTCACTGAGGGATAAGGCTAAGATGTGGTTAAATTTGTTAGCACCAAGATCTATTTGAACTTGGGGAGAACTTTCACAGAAATTGCTATCCAAATATTTCCTTCTATTCCAAACTGCTAAACTTAAAAATAACATAACATCGTTCTGTCAGATTGATGGAGAGTCAATATATAGCTTGAGAGGGATTTAAAGATCTTCTTAGTAAATGCCCTCATCATTCGTTACCAGATTGGTTGATAATTCTGTCGACGTTATTTCGGGGTTGGAGGAGGGTTGCCCGTAAGAAGCTGTCAATCACCGGAATCAAAATCCCGTTGCCCGCTTCGGAAGGACGTTGAAGTATGAAATCAAACTGGCCTTATATTTTTCATAATTTAAAATGAAAGAGCACTGTACCTCAAATCTTGTATCTATCCCGAAGGATAAACACAAGAATTGAGGATGAGGCTCGATCAAATAAATTAAGAAAAGTATGACGTCTGTCTGGTCTACGAAACCTTTGTATTAGCTGACAAGTTCCCCTATTTAATATAAAGGATTAAATAGGGTTTATATTAAGCTGGGTTTGGACATGCTTCCTATAAGGGCAAGCCCTTACAGTTAATTACTTCTTAAATGACCAAAGCCACCTAAGAAGACTCTCGATAAAAATCAAGAAATGCTATCTTCAAGGAATTTCAAAGGGTAAGACTCTTTAACAAAATCAGACGTAAAGGTGTGAAAGGGGATTGGTTCAAATTTAGAATATTTTATTGTAGAATCCATGGGGAGAAGAACTAGGGGATGTCATGGATCCAGAGGAGAAAATGTGATTTTTCAAAATTTAATTTAATTATTTTAATGCAAAAATAGGATTTTTCAAAGAAAATTCCTAACTTGACCAAGGTGAGTTCTAATCTTTTGAAATTCTTACTGGAGGTAGACCTTGACCAGAAAAGCCTTTGGACAAAATTTCATGATTTTTTGAATTCTCTGTAATTTATTAGAATTAATTCAAGTTCTGGGTTATTTAATAAAAATAAAATATTTTAGGTGCTGAAAATTAAGTTTTGTATTTTTGAAAAATCTCTCTAAGGTTAGAAAACTCACGGGAGCAAATTTTATATTTTTTTGATTTTCCTTTGATTTATTGGAATTATTTTAGTGAAAACTCAATTTTAGCCTTTAAAAAAATTTATTTTTAAGCTTTTAAATTCAATATCTTTATTTAAAAAATCAGGAAAAATATTCTAATTGTTCCTAAGTGATTAGGAAGCAATTTAGAACATTTCCATGAGTTTTATTATTTTTGTGATTTTTATGGATTTTTAATTATTAAAATAGGCTAAAAAACAAGTTTTTATTTTAAATATCATTTTATTTAAAAAAAATACCCCTGATCACAGAGAACTCAAAAAACTAAACTTCATAATTTTTTGAGTTAAATTTTGAATTTTAAAATTTATTTAAATGCCAAAAGTGGTATTATCTTTAAAAATCAACTTAATTTGTCAACTATTGGTTGATCAGTAGAGTCATCCTCTATATCGAGGCAATCCTCTTCTGACTCACTAGTAACAACCATGCAAAATTCAGAATCATCGACTGATCTAACTGTACTAAATCCAAGATCTTCTTTTGAATTGAGAGTTCAACTTTTAGCATTCCATAGTTTTTCAAAAAGTTGAAATTTATCTTTTGATATTTATTTTGGTCCTTGTTGAATTAACTTTTGAACACAAGGCGAGAAGTAACCAAAAGGCAATTTCATTAATTCATTAGAATCAACATCCAAATTTACATGTTTTTCAAGCTCAGTAGAGGTAGAAGCACGGTAAAATTTGATCGGCTTTAAACCAACACTATAGACTTTCTTGACCTCTAAACTCTCGACCTTTTGAGGGAGAATCATAGTAAGGGTCATAGTATTCACATAGTGGTTTATCCGATCATACATTATTTCATATTCATTCCTCTATGTATCTTCTAGGGATATCTTGTACTGAGGTTTCTTCTGCTTTGTCACATTATTTCATCTTTAGAACTGTCTTCATCACCAATGTTGATAGTTGGCATAGTCTTTTCAACAATTAAATTGATCTTTCCTCGTCCACGTCCCCGACCTCGACCTCGGGTGTGTGAACTAGAAGAACCTCCACCAACTCATTGTAAGGGAGTGTAGAAGGTTATTGAAGTGGAGTTGTATGGCCTCCTTTTTGTGATTTTTCTGAATCTTCATCTTTATTTGTGATAACTTCACGAGAGAAGACAATCCTCTTTGGAAGCGCGTAGTAGGCAACATCTTCATGGATACCAACTTTATGCACTGAAAATGGTTGTAGGTATCCCTTGATGCAATTTTCTTGACCATCTTTGCAGTATTTAATGCACCGGTGTAGGGATGATGAAACCATATTATGCTCATGAATCCATGGTTGACCTAATAGAGCATTAAAAGAGGTCTCGGCGTCGATGATATGAAATTTAACAGTTGTTATGAGTTCTTTAACCTTCATAAGTAATGTAATTGATCCAAGGGCTCTTTCTCCCTTTTGGTTGAATCCTCTTAACATCATTTTATCGGCCGCAAGATCTTGAGCTTCAATATACAAATTGGCCAATGTTCGTAGGCGCATCAAGTTAAGAGAAGCTTTACAATCCACTAAAACCCTGGATAACACAAATCTGTCGATGTTGACGGAGATGTAGAGCAGACGGTTGTGGTTGGCAGTACCGAGTAGCAATTCTTCATCTGTGAAAGTTACTCCTGACTGTTCTCTCAATGAGCAAACTTCATCTGAGGATGTGCTAGCCAACTGAGCTAAGCAAATTTCTGGATCAAGAAAAGCTGTAACCAGAGATTCTCTCATCTCCTTTGACAGGATCATACCGTCATAGATGCTTAGTCGGGCAGACAACTTCCAAAGATGAGATAGCACGTTGTTGTCTACTTTGCATGATCCTCCAATTTTATTTTGATTATTTGGTTCTTCCACTGGCAGAGGTGGGGGTATCTCTTCTCGAGTCATTATCTGTTTTCCTTTGTCTGTTGGAGCTGTTCTTGGTGGTAACACTTTTCCGCTCCTTAAATTGACTTCTGTGATTTCTTCTTCTTGAGATATCATTGTTGAATCTTTTAGTATATTTTCCTCCTTATCAGAAAGATCTAAGTTGATGGCGAGCGGTGTACCATGATGCTCGAGAGTTGGCTCTTCGTTATTGGTGCTGTCGTAGGCAATATCATTGAGTTCTTCTTTAGCCTTGACAACGAGTTCATCAGACTCGAGTACGATTTGAGGATCATTTTGGGGATCGAGATCGCAGCTATATTGGTCATAATCAGTCACATTATTACCAGAAATAGTCAAAATGTAGCCAAAATCACAATCATTATATTCATAAGACCTCAGAGGGACAAAAAGATAATCATACAAAGTCAAGGGTTCGAGGATTTTCTTCCCCAAATCCGAGACAACCAATCTAGTAGAGGCTGCCTCCATCCTACCCCCCCGTGCTATCAATCTTGGTAGTGACGCTTTTCTTCTTCCTTCTCTTTGACCTTGACGATGACGAATTTTATGGCGAAACCTTCATCTCGGGCTCAGTATGCTACAGACTCTGAATGGAGGCTTGTTTTGATGCAGACTGTATTTTGTTCAGTATCTTTTTGGATGACCTGCTCCAGACCTCCTTCCATTCTTCTTCAGTGTTCATAGAAGCTTTTTTTGATGAATCCTGTATGTGATTAATGACCCTCTTGAGTTCATCCCAAGTTGTACTCCATCCATCTTTTTCGACATACGGATCAATTGAGGAGATTGACTCAGCTGAAACCATGTTTATGGAATCTTTTTCAGGTTCTCTCAAATACTCCTTTGGGATTGTTATATTCTCTTCATTAAGGTTCTTCTCGAGCCAGTCTTTAAAGACAAAGCACTTGTCTATAGTGTGTCCAAGCTACCGGTGGTATGGGCAATAATTTGGTTCATTCTTCTTATCCACCTCTTCGGGTTTCTTTGGATCAGGTAGTTTGAATTCTAGTTTCTTCATCAAGCTTTAGCATATTTTAGATACAACTTCTTCTTTGAAGGAATACACAACTTTCTATCGCTCTAACAGGGATATTCTTTTACCCATTGTTCGAGGTGATCCCTCCTGAGACGGCCGTTGGTTGGATTGGCTGCTCTATTTCTGAGAGTATTGTGACGAAGACTGGCGATGCTCTTCTGCATATATCTTTATTGGCCGCTTTCCTTTGTCTAAAGTCGCGACTACTCCTGATTTCTTTTCGAACACTCTGGTCACCTTAGCCTTTTCATGTGGCTCCATGTGCTTCATTTCTTCTTGAAGACTGGTGGCTTTACTGAGTAGCTTCTCGAAGGATTTGATGGTGAGTCCCTTAAGCATGAAAGCTACTAGCGCATGAATGCTTTTGAGTGGAATCTCAATCGCTTGATGTTCCTGTAGCTGAGGTTCACAATTCATGCTAAGGTTTCTCCACCTCAAAATATAGTCTGCCAAGGTTTCACTGAGCTTCTGCTTCTCCATCATGAGCTCTCCAGTAGACATGTGATGTTGTGCCCCGGTAAATCTTTCATAAATAACTATTCCAACTCAAAAAATGTTTTAACTGACCCATTGGGCAAGTCAGCGTACCAGTCAAAAGCAATCCCTAAAAAGTTACTGACGAACTACTAGCAGAGTAGAGCTTCATTATTCCTCGTGTTGCCATAACTGGCTCGAAAATGTGATATATACTGTCTGGGATTTCCAGTCCCATCGAATATCTTGAATTTTGGGTTCACAAAACCCTTGGGGAAAGGAACGACATCAAACTCCTCCGGGTAAGGTCTACCCTTCAAAATTGATGCATCGCCCTTGGATTGGGCTAAGGCATTTCACACTTGTTCAACCATTTGCTTAAATTCCTTTTCTATCATGGAACTTGACGGAGAATCTTTCTTTGGTTGTTCATATTTGTCTGCCAAAGTATCCTCTCTTCTTTCATCTGTGATGTGTATGATTTCTAGCTAGAAACCAATCTTGGTGCTTGTGATTGCCCTTGAATGGTGGCCATGGCGGCCATAACAACAGTCATCTCTTCTATTCTTTTCTTCAATAGACTGACTTGCTCATCCCTTAGGAGGATAACCCTATGCAATTCATCTACGACGTTCTCTTCGGTGTGAGGTTGAGCCTCGCGCGTAGATGTGGTAGCTCTGGTTTCGATTACATGGACATCCATGAAATCCTCCTCCAAGTAATCACTGTAATCAAAATCTTCATTGTCGCTATTGATGAAAACTCCGTGCTCTCAAGCTAACTCGAAAATCTCAATCCTGAGTTTCTCAATCTTTTCCTCAATTATTGATTCCTTGATTGCTTTAAGATCTGGAGGACCTTGATGGACATCCTCTATTTGTTCCTCCATCTCGCTGGCTATTGTCGCAACGACGTCAGATATTTCAGGCACTAGTTTTGCTTCCTGTCTTGCAGGCTCACTGAACTGTATCGGTGCATCGACCTTGGGTACCCATACCCTTTTCTTTTTTGAGGATGATGTCTCAGGATAGGACTTATTAGTAGAGACATCGGTATGTCGAGGGAAGGTATGCTCCCCGTGGTGTAGACCGGCTATAGTGTCAGGTAACTATCTTGTCTTTCTCTTTGTGATTGCAGGAATGACAGGTAAGCTTCTCGGACCTAGTCTCAACTTAATCAGTCGGCGATTTACGGTCCTAGTAGTGGTATGATCGGTGGTGACTATAGCAGTATCAACTTGGTTTCCCAAACAGAACCAAACGGGAATATGAGTAGGTGACTTTTCAGTTGACATGCGAGACTTTCTAATGGACTTAACATCCTTCAAAATTTCCTTTTTCATACAAGGGGAAATCGTATGTCCCACTCGCTTAAGTAATTCACTAATAGAACATCCTTCTTTAGTAGCAAGTCTTCTGAAAACTGCACTAACTCGGGCGATGGGAATGAATTTCTTTCCCTTCTAACTATGTCCACAGAGTGATGGTAATGCGGCAGCAATCTTCTAGATACTCTCATATCCATCAGTATCTGTCAGAGGATGGAATCTACTCCCTCGTAGGAGCAGTAAATTTCTGGTAGTACCTTTTCAATTTGATGAGGCTCCTCCTCAACGGGTGTGTTTTCAGGAGTCTAGGCTTTGATGGCCCTCCTAACACTTCTATTGTGGTTCCTCCTTTGAGTTTGGGTCAGTGGTACAATCCTTGAGGTTGACCCGATTTCAAACACGGGTGGTGGGAAAGTTAATCCCTTAGTTAGATCTTCAACGGCCATCACCTCTTTCCCCTTAGTAGCAGCAAGGATAGCAGGCTTGATGGCAGTAGCTTTAGCCTTCTTGCAGGCATGGAAGTCTTGAAGGCAGTTCAAACTGAATTCTGCAGACGGTTCTTGCATTTCTGGAGTAGCGATCTTCATCACTATGAATGGGGCTTTCCCGAGGATAACCTCAAGTCTTCAAATCCAGCTCCGAACTTGATGGGGGGAGCGATGTTACGGGCGCTGCGGTCTGTTGGCAGGTTGCAGGAAAAGGTCAGTGTTGGGTAGGCCATCGCAGTGGGCTTTAAAACATAAAGTTTTATAGTTAGCTATATGGCCAAAAACCTCGTAATTTTTAGTGTAAACACTGAAAAGTAGAGGTTGATTTGTAGACCGGGCGGGTCTTAATTTATGGGTATTTTTTTAACATCTTTGTATAAAAAGGTGTAAAATTTAATTAACGCAAGAAAGTTTCAAAGTGCACGCAACACAACAAGATTTGGTTTAATTTACGGAATAACAAATCAAATTTAGATGTGAAAAATTAGGACCCAGTGCGGGACCCAATTAGTGGCAAAGAATGCCCAGGTGGGATTACTCCACCGACACACCTAATGGGAATCCGACCCCACATGAAAATTTAAAGAGTCCTTAATGGCCTTCTGAACTCCTCTGTTCAAAGATGGTTGAACAGCTAGTCCTAAAGTCCAAAGAGTTAGATGTACTTCCCCTTGAAATTGCGTCCCAATCCAAGATCTCTCAAGCCCTAAGTCTTGAAATTGCCTCCCAATTCAATATGTGATTCACGTATCTTTGTTCTTTGATTAATCTTTTCTTCATCAGCAACTTGTTGAAGATTCATTGCGCTTCTCACTAATAAACTTTCGTAGATTGAAAACTCGCATTCTGGGATTATCAGGGGAATTGGACGCCATAGAAATGAAAATTGGTAGAGTTTCACTTCATTTTTGGAGAGAAAATATGAACTAGAAATGGAATTTTTGAGTTTAAAAAGACAATTCCCGCCCAAAAACCGCAAAAAACTGCCATTTAAACACAAGTAACCGCCACTTCATCGGTATCGCCGTCGGCGGAGTTGATGACTCCGTCGGCGGAGTTGATGACTCCGTCGACGCGCCTCTATATTAATTTTGTCTAGACTCTCGGGAAAAATTCACCGTCGGCGGCTTCGAGGGCACCGTCGGTGCCCAAGGCAAAATTTTCACAATTTTGCTTTGCTCCGAATGCGTTCCAATTTTACTTCATGGATCCAATTTTTAAGATGTCTCAAGGGTAAATAAGAGTAGTAGAGCTTAATTCTACCACAAACTAATGATAATTTTAAATAAAAACTACTATAATCTCGAATAATGTAAAGATAAATATGGGATGCCTCCCATAAAGTACTTGGTTTGACGTCGTCAGCCCGACCTATTCAGGTGTTATACAAGTTGACTGATCATTAAAACCTCTTTAAAATTTGGTCTTTTACCCTCATAATATGGATTTAATCTGTGTCCATTTACTTTAAATCTATTTCCCATCTTTTGATCTTCAATTTCAACAGCTCTGTAAGTAGAAACTTGATTCACAGTAAAGGGTCCTAACCAACGAGACTTCAATTTTTCAGGAAATAACTTCAACCTAGTGTTGTAAAGAAAAACTTCTTATTCTGATTCAAAGTTTGTTTGGTTAATCTTCCAATCATGCCATAACTTTAATTTTTCCTTTAAAATTCTATCGTTATCATAAGACTCATTTTTTAACTCTTCCAATTCATTTAATTGTAACAATCTCTTCTTACCAGCATCTTTTAAATTATAATTGAATTCTTTAATCGCCCAATATGTTTTAAGCTCCAATTCTACTGGTAAGTGAAGTCTTACCAAAAATCAGTCTGTAAGGAGTCATTCCAATAGGAGTTTTATAAGCAGTCCTATAAGCCCATAATGCAATATCCAATCTAGTGGACAATTCTATTCTACTAGGGTTTACAGTCTTTTCAAGTATTTGTTTAATCTCTCGATTAGAAACTTCAACTAATCTACTGGTTTGAGGATGATAGGTAATAGAGATTCTATGAATAATATTAAATTTTTCTGCCAATCTCTGAATGTGTTTATTTTTAAAATAGGATCCTCCGTCAGTGATAATCATTCTATGCATTCTGTATCTAGTGAAAACATTTTTCATTAAAAATCTTGAAACACTTTTAGTGTCACAACGAGGTAAAGCTTGTGCTCCATTCCGGTTAGAAACGTAGTATACTGTAATTAATATATATAACTTTCCAAATGAAGGAATAAATGGTCCCATAAAGTCTAATCCCTAAACGTCAAAGATCTCAACTTCTAACATGACATTCATGGGATTTCATTTCTTCTAGATATATTGCCTACACGTTGACATCGATCACAAGTTTTTATGTATCTATAAATATTTCTAAAGATAGTAGGCCAAATAAATCCAGCCTGTAAAATTTTGTAAGCAGTTTTATCAATCCCAAAATGTCCTCCAAATTTAGAATCATTACATTTCTGAATGATCATCTTAATTTCTTCATAAGGTACATAACTCCTCATAATAAGATCCTTACATTGTTTATATAAATAAGGCTCATCCCAAAAATATGTTTTTGCATCATGAATGAATTTCCTTTGTTGTTGCAGTGTTAGCATATGTGGCAAAATATCACTTACAATATAATTAACAATATCAGCATACTATGGTATTTTCCACTCATTAATATTATAAAGTTGATCATCAGGGAAACTGTCTATAATTTCATTATCAGTCTTGGATAATTCTTGATTTTCTAATCTTGACAAATGATCAGCAATTTGATTATCAGTTGCCTTTCTATCAATAACCATAAGATTAAATTCTTACATCAAAAGTATCCATCTAATCAACCTTGGTTTAACATCCTTCTTTTGCCTCAGATATTTAATAGTAGAGTGATCAGTATGCACAATGCATTTAGCTCCAAGTAAATAAGATCTGAATTTATCTAAAGCATACACAATTTCTAGTAACTCTTTTTCAGTAACAGTATAGTTAATTTTTGCATCATTAAGAGTTTTACTAGCGTAGTATATAACTTTAAAAATCTTTTCATACCTTTGTCCAAGAACAGCTCCAATAGCATAATCACTAGCATCACACATCAGTTCAAATGGTTTCTCCCAGTTAGGTGAAACTATAATAGGGGCTTTGATTAATTTTTTCTTTAATAACTCAAAGACATTTAAACAACTTTCAATAAATTCAAATTTCTTGTCCCTTTCTACAAGTTGGCGTAGAGGTTTAGTAATTTTTGAAAAATCTTTAATAAAACGCCTGTAAAATCCAACATGTCCAAGTAAACTCCTAACCTCTCTTACATTAGTAGGAGGTGTTAGTTTATATATAATTTGAATTTTTGCAGGCTATGTTTCCATACCATCTTCCAAAATTTTATGCCCTAACATAATTCCTCCTGCAACCATAGATTGACATTTCTCCCAATTTAAAACCAAATTAGTTCTTTCGTATAACTCTAAAACTTTTTCAAGGTAACTTAAGCATGCTCAAATGATGTTCCAAATACAGAGAAATCATCCATAAATACTTCCAATCCATCATCAATTAGCATACTAAATATGGACATCATACATCTCTGGAATGTTGCAAGTGCATTACATAATATAAAAGGCATTCTTCGAAAAGCAAAACTTCCAAAAAGACTAGTAAATATTATCTTTTCTTGATCCTCTAGAGCTATAAAAATTTGATGGTAACTGGTATATCCATCTAAAAAACAAAAATATTTGTGCCCAGCAAGTCTATCCACTATTTGATCTAAAAGGGGTAAAGGGAAGTGATCTTTCCTGGTGGCAGTGTTTAATTTTCTATAATCAATTCAAATACATCACCCAGTAACTTATCTGATAGGTATTAATTCATTATTTTCTTTTGTTTCAACAGTCATGGATTTGATAAGGATTTAAATCAACCATGGATTTGATGAATTTTGGAAATTGTCATGATGATGTTTAAGACATGAATTTGGTTAAATTGGATTCGTACTTAGAATTTGGTGAATTTTTTATTGATTTGGTGTGAATTAGAAGAAATTTGGGCATTTTGGTGGGAATTATGTATTTTAGGAATTTCTGTGGATTTTGGGATATTTGATGGATTTTGGTGAATTAGTGTTGATAGGATTGGTCTTGGTAGAATTTTGAGTGAAATTAGGTATTTTGGTTAATTTTAGGTATTTTGGAAATTTATACCAAATTTAGCAATTTTGAGGTAATTGGGTAATTTGGAAGAGTTTTAGGTATTTTGGTGGATTAGGGTCATTGTGGATGGATGGAGTGTGAAGTGGTGAGAAAAGGGTATGGTCGTGTATGTGAATTGTAGTAGTGTATCAATTGTGAGTGAATTTTGTATAGGGTGTGTATGTGAATGTGCATGTGGTGAGAGGTGACTGTCCAAGTCATAAGGTGTTTCCCCAAGGCCATGTGATCCTATGGGAACTCATTTTAAGCCTTCACATTTTGATCATAGTCATTTCAACTAAGAGATGAGGACTTGGGACCACCCATATGAGGAAACGTCTTGAATTTCTAGGTGGGGTAGGTATCCTCACTAATCTTCTAGGATAGTCAATAGGAAAGTCCTATGGATACATCCTAAGTTATAGGAAAATGAATTTAGAACTCACCAAAAATGAGGTCAACAAGGCCTTATTACTTTATAAATTTAATATTGAAGTGGTGAATAAGAAGGGTTCAAAAAAAAAAATAGTGGACCACTCATCTAGACTTGATTAGGGATTTTTTTTTACTTTTGATGATGAAATTAATGAAAATTTTCCTGAAGAGCAACTCCTCGTTATTTTAAATTTTAGCATGTGGTATGGAGACATAGTAAACTTTATTGTTGATGGTAGTTTACCCTATGACCTGTTTTATGACCAGAGAAAAAATTTGTTCATGATGCTTGATATTATTTTTGGGATGATCCTTATGTTTATAGGAAGTGTTAAAACCAAGTGATTAGGATATGCCTACCCTTAGAAGAGATCCAAGATGTGATTAGGAAAAGTCATTACTATGAATTTAGAGGACATTTCAGGGTTTATAAAACTACATCTAAGATTTAGAATCTGGATTTTACTGGTCTACTCTATTTATGGATGTAAGTGAATGTATTAAGGCATGTGACAGGTGCTAAAGAGTAGGGATTATATATAAGAGAGATGAAATGCCCTTGAGTTATTAATTGGAAGATAAATTTTTTTGTTTGGAGATTATATTTTATAGGTCATTTCATACCTTCACTGGGAAATCCTTATATATTAGTGGTAGTGAATTAAGTGTCGAAGTGGATTGAGGTTATTACTTTCCCTAATTGTGAGGCTCAGAGCATTTCTAAACTTTTAAAGAACATTTTTGGCAGATTTGGAATGCCTAGGCTGATTATTAGCGATGGAGAGAGTCACTTTAAGAATAAGAGAATGGAGACACTTGTTGGTAAATATAAAAGTATTGATAAGATATTCACTGCCTACCACCCTCAGACTAAGGATATAAAGAGAATCTTAGAAAAAACTGTCAACCTCAATAGGAAGGATTGGGATTTAAGATTGGCTATACTTTATGAGTCTATAGGACTGCTTATAAAACTTTTGTATGAATGTCTCCTTATAGGCTTATATTTGGGAAGCCTATTATTTTCTTTTTGAACTTTAACATAAATCATTTTAAGTGAATAAGGAGTTTAATTTTAACATGAAAGATGCTGCTAAAAAATGATTGCTATAATTAAATGAAATTGATGAAATTAGGGACGACTCTTATGAAAAATCTAAGTTATATAAGGAAAAAATTAAGAAATGATATGATCAAGAGATTATTAGGAAAAAATTTTGAGTATTGACAGAAGGTTATTGTTGTATAATTCTTGATTAAACCTATTTTCAATAAAATGTAAATCCAGGTAGTCAGGACCATTTGTTATAGTAAAGGTTTACCCTTTTGGAACGGTTGATATTGTTAATCATACTAGTGGAAGGGAGTTCAAGGTAAATGTACAAAGGTTGAAGCTTTATTTAGGGGAGATAAACTTGGTTTTACTAAATCTTTAACATTGGGTTAACCCAATTTGAATATCAGGCATTGTCGGGCTGAGGAGAATAAACTAAGCACTTCTTAGGAGACAATCCAAGTTTATCAGCTTGAATGTAGTGTTTTGCTAAGTTTTAAATATTGATGTGCTAGTTTCTTTTCATTTAAAATTGTGGTTTGTGTTGTTTTGATTTGAAAATTTCTTATATTTGGTTTTGATTTGTGAAAACTAGTGAAAAGGGCTAATTATACTTGGGCACCTAGGCGCCATTATTGCAGCACCATATGTCATTTAAGTGTTTAATTGGGTGCCTAAGAACCACAGTCGCGGTGTCATGGCACAACCTTCTTGTTAAGTCAGTGCTTAGGCGACAAATCACAGTCCTGAGGCACCTTACTGTGTATTATTCAGATCTATTTGGGTGACTAGGTGCTAGCACCCTAGTGCCTAGGCGCCTGGATTTGAATAAAAGCAAAATAATTTACTTTTCATCCCATTTTCACTATTTCTTCTTCAGAGCTCTTCTTCCACCTGAGAGCATCATAGTTTTTTAATATATTCTCAAAATTCATTATGATTCAGGGGATAATAAGCTTATATGTTGCTTCTCTAAGGTAAATCCAGCCTTTCTTATCTATTTTTTTTCAATTTAAATGGGTGAAATTAGGCACTTAGTGAGATCTTAAGTTGGGTTGTTGATTTGCAAAAAAATTTAGCTTGAGATCTTTATGTTGTTGTGATTTATATGCTGAAACTTGCATACTGATCTTTGCATTTCCTACTTTATTCATCTATTATTTGAATATCTTCTCCCATTTTCTATGGCTCCTATAATTAAAGGAGGAAAAATCATAATCACCCTTCGATAATAGAAAATTTGTTAACGCAAAATCAGAAGAGCGATACATTGATTACTGATATCGAAGAACATTATTTCTAAGAGAGATTTAGAGAAACTAGGAGGTGTCGCCAGTTTTATGATTGATAAGATAGATTGGGAGACTTTATGTTCATTGTAGCATTTTGGTGATTCCTTTTGTTTAAGAATTTTTTGCAAATTTTCCTGAAGCTTCAACTAATTCCATCTTTGGGAGAGGGAAGAAAGTTGATTTTTATTCTTTCAGGATTAATTGTTTATACTCGTTGCATGATTGTCATGACAGTTTCTACAACTATTTTACTCATGTTGATTCCAACTTGGTTGACATTATCAACTTTTTTATTGCCGAGAAGGGAACTTAGAAGGTTATAAATGATATTAATTTTTTTTCTCTTCTTCAGCGTTGACTGTTGTTTCAAATGCTTGACAATATTTCATATATGCTAAGCTTCAACCCATGACGTATTTGAGTGAGGTGAATAAGGATGGGACTGCATTGAATTTTTTTATTCAATCTTAAAAGTATATTAATGTAAGGCCCCTTATCAATCATTCCATTTGAAATATGATAAAGTGGGGTTCTACCATTGGTCTTTGTCACCCTTCCATTGTTTTTTGCTTGTGAGAGTTGGGAGGAGTAGCTACAACCCCTAAAACCTATTAATAAACAAAATATTGGGGTGTATAGTTGACATGAGGTATTTGAGCGAGGAGAAAGTTCCTCCTTGGCTTCTTCTACCTCTAGGCATCGCTCCTTAGCTTCTATGGCTTCCATTGTTTGACATTTGAATAGACTTGATGATGATACTATAATTATTCAGGTGGAGGTATATGATTTGGTGGATATGTTTGCACATATAGACTGGTAGAAAAAAAGCCAATTCAATCAGTTTTTCAGTTTTCAGGTAGCCCAGTTAGAAATGTACAGAAGAAACTAATGGCTAGGAGATGAGAATCCCATTCTTTTCCTACTTACTCACCTTATATGCCTTACAAGAACATATGTCAGTCTATGGAAGAAGATCAGGAGGAGAAAGAAGGAGAAGAAGAAGAAGGAGATGATGAAGGAGAAGAAGAAGGAGGAGGAGATGCAGGGGATGATTGATTTGATTGCACCTTTATGGAGGAATAAATTTTATAATTTGACATCTAGACTTTATTAGCTTAGCTGTTATTAAATCCCTTAATGTGAATATGATATTAAATAACATTTGATATGTTATAAGTTTTATTAAGCACATGTTTCAAAATAATTGGATAGAGACTTTTTGATACTAAGTTTATCTCTTTGGAAGTCTGATTATAGGTGGTTGATACGCTTAAAATATATAGTATTTATGTACAGATTTGTATACCTATTTTTGAGATATTTCACTTTAAAGAAAGGTTTTTTTGTGTTTTTCTTTCAGGTATAATAAATTGGATGAAAAATGATAAAAGGAGTAAAAAAAGATCAAATTTGGAGCAAAAATGAAGAAGGTGCAAAAATAATCAGAGGTGTCAAAGCGCCCAAAACTGGAGCTTACGCGCAAAAATAAACACAGAGAGTCATGCCTAAGCGCCAGAAGTAGTTAGTTGATGATTCATTGAATTTGAACAAATTTTTAAAGAGGTGCTTGTAGCAACCCTTGGTAAAAATGTGGTAAATAGTTAATGGACACAAAAATTCATTCAATTAGCTTTTGAAAGGAGGCAACTTCTAGAAGATTCATTGAATGGGGACACATTTTGAAGAGTCACTAAGGTACCTTTTGGATTTTTATAAAAGAAGACTTGGATCATCCATAGAGGAAGCCAATCATCATCATCCATCCAGACTGACCAGAGTCAACCACCACATACGCCACCGCCGCCCACCTTTTCTTTTTATTTTGAGTATATTATATATTTTGAGTGAAGGAAGAGATTCAAAGGAACTTCAAGATATTTGGTGAAGGGGAATTTGAAATAACTTTCTGTCTTTGTGACTACATTTGGTTTTAATTTAGACTTCTTGTTTGTGTGCATGATTTCTACTTTCAAATTCAAGTGTAGTTATATTTTCTCCATGAATTCTGAGTAGTTTTCTTTATCTTTTTCTTTAAAATGATAAGTGATTAAGTATTTGAGTGAAGTTGTGTGAAGTTTTAGACTTTAATGTTGAAAAAAGTTGTGATCATTTTAAATCTTGTACTTCATTTACTTCTTGATTTGGCCAATTAAGATGTTAATACCTCTTGTGAGAACATTTAAGATGCAAGATGGTATTGTCTCAGTTAACAAATGGTAAGAATCACATTTTATTTCATGGATGAGAATGTAGTTCATGGGATGAGTGCAATAAATAAGGAAATAAACTTTGAATGGTGTAGACTTAGAGAACCTTAGAGTGACTTGCTAGAGCCCTCAATTTGATTCATAGTTTTAGGTTTTGATACGAGATGTTAGCCCCCAGGTGAAGGGAGAAGAAGGAACTCTAGAGTGAGAGCTAGTATCTTCTTTACTTAACCCGTTTTCAAGACAATTCAAACTATAGATTAGCCGATATTTTTTATAGCATCTCTATTAAGGGTAAAGAGTTTTATTGCTCCTATTTGGCACAATACAATTAGAATACTTCCACAACAGAATTCCTATACTTATTACTGATCATGATAAGGAAAAAGATACTTATTACTAATTCAGCACTATCCTAACCTATTATTAGTCTTTCCTTCAGCATTTGGAATGTAAATATGATAGAACATAAGATGATTGATAACTGTGGTTGAATCTTCTTCAATCCATTTATTTTTCAAATACATAGTCTTGTCTGCTTCTTCAATAAAACTAGTATGGTTAAACTGCATCTTAAGATGTCATCCCATATGATCAGTAATAAGTATAGGAATTCTATTGTGGAAGTATTCAAATTATGTTGTGTCAAATAGAAGTAATATTATTCTCTACCCTTACTAGAGATGCTATAAAGAACTTTGGATAATTTAAAATTTGAATAGTTCTGAAAGCCGGTTAGGCAGGGAAGATACTAGCTCTCACTCTAGAGTTCCCTCGGTTCCCTCCACTTGAGGGCTAACATTTCGTATCCAAACCTAAAACAATAAACTAATTTAGGGGCTTTAACCTGTCAATCTAATGTCCTCTAACTCTACACCCTTCAAATATTATTTCTCTATTTATTTGCACTCAATCATATGCACTATATTCTCATTCATACAATCTCAATTGATTCTTTCCCATTGTTGACTGAGACAGTACCAGCCCAGTTCTTACATGTTCTCACAACAAATTTTAACATCTAGATGGGTCTGATCAAGAAGTAAATGAAGTGCATGGGAATAAATCATCACAACTTGTTCCAACATTAAAGATTAATACTCTCCACAAATTTCATCCGGCACTTAATTGCTTATGATTTTAAGGAGAAAAATAAAGAAAAATACTCATAATCCATGGAGAAAATGAAACCACACTTTATTTTAAAAGTAGAAATCATTGTCAAAAAAACAAGAAGTCTCAATTAAAACCAGAAGTAGTTTAAAACAAAGATAAAAACTTATCTCAAATCCTCCACCAAATTCTTGAAGTTCATTTGAATCTCTTCTCTCTTACAACACTCTTAACTTCTCAAATTAAAATTATAAACAAAAGGAAATCAATTTGTGGTGCCTGAAATTTTCTTCAAAGGCTTCTCCACAAACTTCTTCAAGAACCTTTCAAAACTTCTTAAGATTTTTCAGGACTCTTTCAAAAGTCTCAGCTTTCTTCTTTTATAATTTTCCAAGAGGTGCCTTGGTATCTCTTCAAAATGTGTTTGATTCAATGTATTTACTAAGGGATGCCTCCTTTCACAAGTTCTTTAATTATGTTTTCATCCTTGGTGGTTATAATCACCCATTTTAGCCAATAGGCGCATCAAATGTCTCATCAAAATTCATCAAAATGAATTAACCCGTCAAGTAACTGTCACTGACGCTTAAGCGTAGGGCCTCTGGCACTTAGGCGCTTTGGCACGAGCTTCTCTGTTTCACCAGCGCTTAAGCACCAGTTCTGGCACTTAGGCGCCAAAATACTTTTGCACCATTTTTTGCATCATTGCTCCAAATTTGATCATTTTTCACTGCTTTTAGTATTTTTCACCTTCTTACCTGTACCTGTGATGCACCCTTAGCGTGTGTTGTTTTTGTGTGTGTTTTATGTCAATTTAATTCCTTTGAGATGATGCCAAAAGCTTGATCTGACCCATAATTATGCAGTAATTTAGCTAATATTTAGCAGCTAATATACGAAATTGAAATGTTATAAAATATAAAAAATAGTTCACACACTATGGGTTCTACGCAAGTGCACGTATCACTTCAAGTAATATTGTACTTTCTGGTTAAGCCCCAAATATCGATCCCATGAGGAAGCGAGGAAACATGTCCTTAGTCAAATTCTAGTCTACTATTATTACTTTGGAATGTTGATTAAAATGGTGTTTTATCTAGCAACTACTCCTAAATGTGAATGTTAAATGTAAGGACAGTAGCTATTCCTAAATGTAAATATTAATTCTAAAGATAACCCTTTTTGGATGAGTTGGTTTGGAGAATTTTAATATGATAAAAACTACTATTCTTATGTAGCGAATTAGACAATATAAAGGAATGAGATACATTAACTATTGTATGTGCCAATTAAGAGCAATTTTAATTCTCTACCCTAATTTAGTGTTATAAAAAATCATTACTAATCTTAAATATTTTCTTTAAATCCGTGGCTAGGCTAGGAGGATGTTGGCTCTCACTTCCCTTCCCCTGAAGGCTAACTCTCGCTTTAATTTTTAAAAACTAAGATCGAATTGGGAAAGTTTAGTCTATCACCTTAGAAATCTCCAATTATACACCCAAAAAAGTATATTTTTCTATTTATTTGCACTTATTCCCATGAACGAAATACTCCTTCATGGACTTAAATGTGATTCTCACTCTATTATAGAACTCATACTCCATTTCTCGGATCATATTTTTCACAACATATTTTAACAATTCAATTGGCCAGATCGAAAAGTAAATTAAGAGCGGAGTTGAAAAAGCATCACAATTTATAATTAAAACTACTTCTAGCATGCATCTTAAATCGTAAACATGAATCCTACTCATTGCAAAAGAAAAGTAAAAGTAAAATAACGACATAATCTTCTCATGCCACTATTTTCAAAAAAAAAAGAGTAAGAGAAATACATCACAAAGCAAGATGAAAACATAACGAAAAACTTCATTAAATCGAAGCAAATCCACTACATAAGTATTTACAAAATCATAAGATAATGAAGCACACAATACTTTGTTTTTTTCTCTTGAACGAAAGACGAAATTCTCTCCCACAAAGTCTCCCACTTATCCATGCAATGCTAGAACATTCCCTTACAGATTCTCTCAAAATATAGTAACCAATCTCTTCAAAAAGGTAGAAATCTACATTTCTACTCCTATTCTAAGATCTCTAAACATTCTCTACATTTTTCCACTCACACACACCACTTTTTCTGACATAAAAGCACTCTATTATAGTGTAGGGACGAATTTTCCAAGAGATGCCTCAAGCAACCTTCCAAAAAGCATCCAAATACATTAAATCTTTTAGAAATTCGCCCAGGATTGCATCCAAACTATTTCGGGCGCTATCAGTGCCATTTGGGTGTTGTCAGCACAGTTTTGGCATTGTTTTCTGTACTCTGGCGCTTTCGGCGCCGATTCTCATGCCGTCGGCACTCACCCTGCACAGCTTCACCATTTTGCTTCGTTTGGCTCCTTTGTTTCGCCCCATTTCAGTTGTGTTGTGTTCCTAATTGATAAACCTACAAAATAAGCATAAAACAACATTCCTTTAAAGTATAATTTCATTCAAAAATATGTGAGAAGTGTAAAAGATATTAAGCATAGAAAGACATATAAAAATGTGTCAGGATAGATTTTCTTTCCTTCTTGTTTTTGCTCCAAATTGCACCATTTTTGCTTCTTTTTCTCCAAACCTCTATTTTCTGTACCTGAAACCAAAAATACACAAAATACCTTCTTTTAAAGTGCAATATCATTTAAAATCACCAAATATAGGCATTAAAGCATATGAAAAATTGAACCTGTTTTTTGTGTATCAACCTGAAAGAAAAACACACAAATACATTCAATTAAAGTGAAATATCTCAAAAATAGGTATAAAAATGTGTCTAAAAACACTATAAATTTTAGGTGTATCAAAATCCCCCAAACTTAAGATGTTAATTGTCCTCAAGTGACACTTCAATCTTTAAAAGCTAAATAAGTATGATTATGTATATGAGTTTGTTTAGGAGTTTCTAAAATTTTGTTCTAGAAATAGAATAGTCTAATTTAGAAAAAAATATAGTGAATGAGACCAACTTAAATTTTAGAAATCCTTAAAATAAAGAAGCATGAAAAATATGAGTTCATATCTAATTCAGAAATACTTGTAGATTTTCCAAATATAGAACTTATGTTTTTTATTTCCTTCACTTAAAAAAATTTTATTAAGTATAAATTTACTTAATGTATTATATCATTAAGCTTAAGAGTTTCTCAAGTCTTATACTTTAAAAAGATCATAAGTGGAACCAATTTTTTATTAGGCTCTAATCCTCAAGCTTCTCCTCCCTTTTTCAACTTTTTTCTTTTCTTTTCTTTTTTTTTTCTTTTTCTTTCTCTTTTCTTTTTCTTTTTCTAGGTAAGGATTACTCTATCTCGATAGGACTTTAATAATTTTGAATTCCACTCTTCCTTTCTCAAAGCAAAGAGTTGATAATTTTATTTTACTTAAAAACATAATAATAGTTTTGAAAATTTAATTTCAATAGAAGAGATTTAAGTATCAAAAATAAAAGTCTAAATTTATAAATTTTTCAAAAATACAATTTCTTCTACTAAAGATAGTTACACAATATTTATCATTTGTACATTTAGAAACTTCTAATTTTAAATTTTTCTACATCACTTATAAAACTTTAACTAAATTTTCTTACTCATTTATATAATCAAAATTTTACTTCCCTAATATAACTTCATATACATGATCATTTTTCTTTTCAAATCAAATTCACTTGTAGCACATTTGAGAATAAATAAAATTTAAGTTTTGAAAATATTTTTTATTCCCCCTAAACTTAAATTTTTTGCAAGATTAAACAGTTTAATAACAGATATATATAAGCAGGAATGAAAATTGAAATAACATGCTTATATGAATTTTTATACCCTAATTATACAAATACAAAGCTAAAAACATGAGTAAAATTAATTTTAGATCAAATTTCTTACTTTTTAATATATAGAGATTCATTAGACTTCTAAGTAGTGGGTAAAGACATAAAGCAAACAAACACACTAGCAAGATAAAAGAAAATACAAGGTAGCAAATTTCTGATATTAAAGTTTAACATTAAAGCTAGCAAGATTTTCAACTTTCATAAGACATAAAAATAAGTTCATTCTTAATTAACTAAAGCACATTACACAATCACCAATTACTTCCCTAGAATTTAAAGCACAATACTAACAAAAAACAAACATTCCAATAACATTTAAACAGAAAGTCTAACACATCACATAGTCCAACAAGTATAAAAACTCAAATTGCATCAAGTGCACACCACAAATTACATCACATAATACAAACATTAATAATAACTTAGTCCTCCTCCTCATCATCATAGTGTCACCGCTATTTCAAAAGGTTGCAGACTCATAATCAGGATACTTTAGATATGAAGGAAATTCAACTCCTTGGTTACACATAATAAGGCTCTCCAAAGATGAGTGGAATTTCTCCTCATAATTACTATGTATTCTAACATATCCATCAATATGATCTACAAAATTTCCTAAATTTATCTACGGTAAAATTAATATTATCCATCATCTTCTGCAATAATTGATCTTGAGATTCAATAGGCTGACCTCCGGATGGAGATGGTCTAGATGTTGAAGTAGCGGAGGTGGATGCAACAGACGTCGACATCCCATAACTTCTTGAAAAGCAGACGTTGGCATTCCATAACTTCTTGAAAATCCTCCTCTCAAACCAAAAATAAAGTGTTCAGAATATGATTTCACATTCACACTTGTAATTGGTTTTAGAGGCAGCAATACTTCTTCCCAACTATCATAGCTAACTCCAGTTTGCTCACACAATGAAAAGATCAAGAAAGCAAATCCCAAACCTGTAGTAGTAGCAACACTAGCAGAACTGATGATAGTTTGACAAATCAAAGCTCCAATGTTGATAAACTTGCACTACTGAATACAATAATTCAACGTAGCTCTCTCCCTCATAACTTTCACTAAGATGATTTGTTGGTAACAGACAAGCTGAAATAAAGTAGTGCTACGCCTTTGATTGTGCACTTAACTTTGAAGTGGAAAAATTGATTCTCATCTCATTTGTAATTTTTCAAAGTCCCCTTCCAACAGTCAAAACTGATATAATCTCGTCCAGTTTCGTTTCAGTAGGACTATAGTTCAAATAAAAACACAAAGTATCAGCCATTAAATGGTAGAACATGTTGATTACCTCCGGTGAAAAATGTAACAATTTGCCTCTGACCATGATTCAATCATCTTCCACCTCAGGAATGTTTTGTATAGAACTCATGCACTACAGAAATCACAGCCACAACAGAAAAATAATAGAATCATTCTCATTGTCGGCGAACGATCAAATCCTCCATGGATCCACCTAGATTTTTAAAACACCTCTTAGGAATCATTTTTTGTAATTGTAGAGCATCACTATATCTGTCCTAAGCTTTTGAACTTGCAAACTTGCTCAAATCAAAGTGGGACTTTCCCTTGTTCCTCTTCATTCTTTGTGCCATTTCTTAAAATTTTCAAAAATTCTAAAATAATTTCAAAGATCAATTCTAACCTACTAAACTCAACTCCCATAAGTTTAAACTACAATTTCTATGCAACTTTTATAGATTTTTCTCCACTTCACAATGAATAGTGATTTTTGGGTTTCTCCAAATGTACTCAAAATACATGGTGAAAATCCAAAATTTTTACATAGAAGTGAAGCTCTTACCTTAAGAATCCAAATCTAGCAAATTTGACTCGAATATACTAAGAAATCTCTATAATAAGGTTTGCCCTAAAATCAAAATCGCAAACGTCGGAGGAGGAAGATGATGGCAGGAGCAAAAATGGAAATTTTTGGGGTTATTTTTCACTTTTAACTGTTCGCGAACCAGTTTTTGTGAGCCGATGCTTAAGCATGAAAAAATTAGTTCTTTCGCATAACTCCAAAACTTTTTCAAGGTAATTTAAGCATGTGTCAAAAGATGTTCCAAATACAGAGAAATCATCCATAAAGACTTCCAATCAATCATCAATTAACTTACTAAATATGGACATCATACATCTCTGGAATGTTGCGGGTGCATTACATAATCCGAAAGGCATTCTTTGAAAAGCAAAGTTCCAAAAGGACTAGTAAATATTATCTTTTCTTGATCCTCATGAGCAATAGAAATTTAATGGTAACCGGTATATCCATCTAAAAAATAAAAATATATGTTTCTAGCAAGTCTATCCACTATTTGATCTAAAAAGGGTAAAGGGAAGTGATCTTTCCTGGTGGCTTTGTCAATTTTCTATAATCAATGCAAATACGCCACCCAGTAACTTGTCTGACAGGTATTAATTCATTATTTTCTTTTGTTTCAACAGTCAGTCCTCCTTTCTTAGGAACACAATGAATTGGACTTACCCACGCACAATCTAAAATAGGATATATAATTCCAGTGGCTAACCATTTCAAAATTTCCTTCTTAACTACTTCTTTCATCATC
>NEWO01001095.1:21540-53189 GCA_003013225.1 Phalaenopsis aphrodite | reverse complement strand
TCAGGTCCAAATTTATGCATACAATTTGAAATCAATACTCAGTAATATAATTAACTAAATATAAAAATAAGTTGCAATTCAAGTAAAAATTTTCTAATAATCCTAATTTGTCCGTTACTCTGATCGTGATTTGACTCAATCACTCAATCACTCAATTACTCCCCGGCAACGACGCCAAAAACTTGACCGGCGACTTTATATATGCTTAAAATACAAGATAAATATGGACGTAATAAATATTCAATAATTGTAAAGTCACACTTATCAATGCAAGTATACGTATCGCTCAAGTAATATAAGCCTTTAATGGAGTCCTAGATATTGATCCCACAGGGAGTGGTTAGAATTGCAGACTAAGATTTTAGAAAAGCAATACTTTAATCACAACAACGAAGTTCAATTTTCTTATCTGTTACTAATAGACAATTAAAATAAATAGATATATTCAATAAGTAATAAATAAAAAATGATACTAAGGAGGGTTTAAATGTGATATTCAATATATAAGAAAGCATCCTTCTCCTTGTAAAGAAATTATAGTGAATGGATAAAGTGAATTAGTTCAATTTAGATTGTGCCAAATAGGAGCATACATATTCTTTACCTTTTGGTCCAGGCATAAAGAACATTGATTAATCCTACGCTTGTTACGGAATTTGCGGCTAGGCTGGGAGGATACCGGCTCTCACTTCGAGCTCCCACGTTCCCCTCACCTGAGGGCTAACATCTACACTTCAGCACCCAAATGATAGGACTGAATTAGGGATTTTAGTCTGTCACTCTAAAATCTCCAATTCTATGTCTGATAATATTATTTCCCAATTTATTTGCACCCAACTTCCAAAGGCTTGGACCTCCCTGAATCTTGGTTGTAATCTTCACTTTAGTTGTAAAACTTAACATATTTTAACAAATCAATTGGTCAGATTGAAAGTAAATTAAGATCAAAGTGAGAAGATCATCAAAATTTCTTCAATATTTTGATGGCTTCATTAATTCAAATTACCATTTCACAAATTTTGAGACAAGAAGAAAAATAGAGAAAACTACTCAGAACTCATGAGGAAAACACAACAAAACTCGGATTCATATATAAAATCAAAGTCATACAAACTACAACAAGTAAATAACTTATCTCTAATTTCTCCCCAAGAACACTCAACGAAGTTCCTCTGAATCTCTTCCTTTCTTTACAGCACACAGAATTCCTCTTTGAAGTAGCAAGGAGGAAGAAATCTCTCACTTTCCTTCCACTCTTACAATTTCTCAAAGAATTCCTCATAATTGTTACACTATATTGGAAATTCTATATACTAATGGAACCTCTCTAACCTCCAGGGCCTCTAGACTCTCTCAATTTTCGGCCAAAATGTTCTTTTAAATTTGTGGATGGGCTTTTCTAAGAGTTGCCTAAGCATCCCTTCAAAATTTCGCCTTATCCAAAGCCTGAGTAGGCATAACCGTCGATCTCACCGTCGGCGGGCTCAAGGGAGCCGTCGGCGGCTTCTGAAGAATTTTGACCTGTAGTCTCGAGAAAAACTCACCATCGGCGGGGACGAGGGCGTTGTCGGTGGGGTCGAGGGCGCCGTCGGCGGCCTAGTTCAATTCTCCACATTTTGGTTTTTTTCTCTCCGAACTCGCTCCTATTTGCATCTTTTTGCTCCAATGACCCTAATTCATCATTCATGCAACAAAATATCAAAAATATCATTCTTTAAAGTGCAATATCATTAAAAACAGTATAAAATAGGTATGAAAATCTCAACATATTTTCCTTAAGTCATACATCATTGAGAATTGTTCGTAGCTTCTTTTTTTTAATGTCATATAGCTTCATAAAGTCATTTTTAATATTATTTCTAGGCGGCCTCTCATAATGTGGGTTTAATTATTTTAACAAGATCTTGAACCACAAATGCTCGATCATCATAAATGGGTATTCATGTACAATTATCATTCTAACAATTATTTATCCTATTCAATGTTGATTGTACTTGTTTGGGTCATGAATAATATAAATCTCAATATCCACACTAGCATCATAAAGCAACAAGTTAATGATTTTTTGTATTTTATCTAATGAATTGACGCGTTTGTTTGTTCGTTTGATTTTTTTGACAATCTTGGACCTGCCTAAGTAGTTGTGAAGTGGTAACACTATGATTTGTGAAATTTGGCACGACAAATCCATTACCACAAAGAAGTTACAACAACTTTGGTTGTAAATTCTGTCACAACGAGATACTCCCAAACAGAGGATTTCTTCTTTCTCATTTTCTTAGCCAAAACTTCGACATTATTTGTTTCAAAATTATTTTTTCCGGTTCTCTTGAAATAATATTTGGATTTGCATTGTTTTTTTTACTTCAATGACAATTTAATTCGCAAAATGAAGCAGTTTGAGAAAGAACAAAATTTGACATTGAAGCACACTACATAAAAAAATTAAATAAATCATTCCTTGCACTTCAAGATCCACCCAACATTAAATAAACCATAAAACATCAAATATTTGCATAAGTTTGAAACTCTCAAATAAATATATATCATAGATTACTCAAAACTACTTTTGAAGTGCCAACATTATTGTACCAAAATCAGAACATGACTGAAATTTGGTGGACGCTTGGGCTCTTTTTGAGACAGCTGCAGCTTCTACAACTTAGCTACCCCAGGAAGCTGCTGCGGGGAAACTGTCTGGGAAAGCTGTTGGTTGTTTGTTGCAGCTATGTGAAAACAACTGTGAGATAGTTGTTTCTGGATAAATAATCATTCTGCCCATGTTTAGAAATGTTGTTTGTAACAGAACCGTGACAACCTTATATCTAACACTTCAAAAGTAAAAATTTGCGAACCAATATTATATTCACTCATGTTCTAATGTATTCATCTTCCTTGCTAAACATATCCCATTGAAGTCATCGTGGTAGATTTCAATAGCTCAACACTATTACAGAATACAAGGTGGGGTTTTAAGCTTCAGTAACAAAAACAAAGTATAAGCCTAAAAGTTCAACATATCTTTATTAATGTCGTAAAGAATCGTCCTAATGTTTAATGATCCAATAGGATCATAATATTCATATAACTTCAACCTTATAGGATGAATATTAAGCATAAAGATATTATTTTGTAAGGGTTTAAGAAGCCAACCCTAAAAATATCACAAACACCTGAGACTCAAACATAACTTCGCCTTCTGCAACAACAAAAAATCACCAATCAATTCCCCAAAGAAGTTCCAAAGCATTTCATGGCTGGATTTTGAAGCTAAGAAAAATTTTAAAACTCATAAAAATAAAATAAATGAAGAAAATTGAGTCGATAAACTCTTGCCAAGCAATCCGACGAACAGTAAGACCTTCGATTGCCCGCAAAAAATGAAAATAAAGTGCTCAATTCATGGAAAAAGAAGCTGATATCCACCTAAAGAGAAGAAGCCGCAACATAGATGCTGAAATTCTGATCGGGGGAATAAGAAGAGTTCGAAGACTTTGATTCTGAGGGAGGGAGCGACAGGGAGGGGAGTGCATGTGGTGGAGGAATGATACTTGAGTTGACAATGAAGGAAGAGCATGAGCTGGAGTCAAGCGAAGGGGCCGCGAGCTTTGATCTGCGGCCGGCTTTCCGCCGAATTCACGTCATGTCGCAAGCGAGACGTTGAACGAAGCAGGGTCTGTGCTGGCTACGGTGAAGTAGCTGCAGGAGACTGTTTGTTCCAGCTGTCTGAAAATTGCTTTTGAAACAATGATAATTCTACCTTATGTGTTAAAATGTTTAAGAGATGGATGTAATAGTGAAATTTTTAAATTCCAAAAGTAAAATTTATTATGTAATAAATTAGTAAAATTTCAACATGTTAATTATGTAATAAATTATATTTTAGGGTTATTAGTTATTAATAGTTATGTAATAAATTTATATAATTGATTATTATATTTTAAAATATTTATTTGTTAGAGAGGTGAGAATATGAATGAAAAGACTTGTTATAGGAATGTTGTTATATTCGTTTAGAGTTCAACATATAAAAAGTTATGAATATCAATATTTGATGGTCAAACAGAAATGTATTAATTTTTCATTTATGTCATAGATATGTAAACATAAATATTGAGAAAAAAAATAAACTACGAATTGAAGTACCCATTTCTGTTATATATCACAACAAAAATTCATCATTTACATAACGAAAGATTTTATGGGAATACATGACTTCTGTTAATCCCAAACTTCAACGATAACAGTGCAGAATTACATAAATACATCTCAAGTAACTGATAACATCAGGAGAACAAAAAAAACTCTAAAACTAATACATGCACAATTAGTAAGATAATTATATTATTCTTAACATTAACATGATGTAGCTCTCATGCCAGACTTTGCTCAAGTAATGTTCTCCATTCTCGATCAATATCATCTGGGGAATCAATCGAACTGTCTGCCTAACAGAAGAATTTGCACTATTCGTCGATGCTCCTTGGGTAGGTATAAAACTTCCTCTCGTAGCTGTGTTGTTAGCGTGACGTCAGCAGTGAGGGTTTGAGGCCACAGTAACAGAGTGTTCGTCGGGATGTCCCGGAAATCCGTGAGCTCATATTATCTTGAGTGCAACAAAATAGGAAATAACATTCCAGTTGTAACAAGATCTTTATTTGTAAATGACCCATGAAATTAGTACGACAGAGATATACGCTGAAGTATGCATTTCGATTTATAGGGACTAAATAAAATAAATTAAATAAATCAATAAAGATAGAGGATTTAACGTGGTTCAGTCATGCGGACATACATCTACGAGAAAGGATTCATGTATATTCATTACTATAATAAAACAAAAATATACATCTGTCACACTCAACAATGTCTCCAAATATATTTACAACATATTCTTTTCCTATTGAAAAAAATAAAATGATGTCTTCCAAATAGCTTTGCCATATTAGAACAAAGACATGTTGTCCCAATTCCCTGAATTCTTTTGAGGAGCTTAACAAGAAATTTATAAATCCCGTATCAATCTTGCCACCAAAGAACTTTCGAGAGCATGATCTCTGCTGGCCAGCTGTGAGTTCAATAAATGTATATGTATTTACATGTGAAAATTCAGGTGTTAGAAGATAGGATTTCAGTTTTTTGCCTTACAATCATATACTTCCCCAATGGTAAAAATTGCAGCAACATGTTTACAAGTTTTCATTCAAATTGCAGCGACATGTATAAAAGGAGCAGATTTCATAGACATTTAATGTTTGCAAGTTTCCAAATCAGCCTCAAGTTCATTGCACTTCATGTATGCATTGAATTATATGGAATACAAAACGCATTATTGCAAGTCTTTTTGTCCACCACTCCTCCAGAGTGTCAATTGTTCGCTTTACCGGATCCCAACCCAAGCCAAGGGATACTCTTTTCAAATCTTTCCAAAATTTCCAATCTTTTTTCAGTTGATCTCATTTGTTGTTTAGCTGTAGTCTGTCGTACTCTCTGCCAGTACGTTCTTTGAATTTTTTTATAATATTTTGTCACCCCTCCTTATTAGAAAAGGTAGTAGGTCTATTACCCATTTCAATTTCATTTAGAAAATGGGCGCAAAATATATTTTTTATGTCTTTCTTCAGCGCAGGTGTACCAAGCTCTCGACTTTTATTAGCCACCTTACTACTACGATAAAGATGAACATTGGAAAAGAGTATTGACACCATTTAGAAACTTGCTATCCACTTTAATGAAATAAACATGAATCATAAATAACATTACGAAAAGTACAAAAATAAGCAAGCTAAGTAGCTAGACGAATGACACAATAATTAACCTGGTTCGGTCGAATTGACCAACATCCACGGGGAACGAATCAAAGCTCTTTATTAGAAATGTAAGTTAACATACATAGAATACATCCAACATGGAGGAGCTTAAAAGCAGTTGTTTTGGAACTATCATACATACCATCCAATTTAACTACAGACCATAACATCAAATTTTTTTTCCCTTTCCCCCAAATAAACAATTGTTCTCCATGTACCTCGACGAACCGATACATTTACACATGTCAAGCTCAAATCATTCATAATCTCATAAAAATAAAAAACAAGCATTCATTTATAAATAACAATGTTCAGGTGCTCTGTTTATAATTATCCCTTCCATATATAGATGTACAATCTGTAGATGATTGAAGATCGAAATGTCAAATCTTTTTATGCAAACAATTGCAACTTCCCTAAAGGAATTGCAGGCTCAAAATGCTAAAATATACATATCCAAGTAAAATGCACTACTTGATTGGCTTTATAAACAAAACTTTAAGCATTTTTAATGAAGAGATTTTATCCCAGCACAATTAAAAAGCTATCAGCCAATTCTAATAAGATGGTAACATGGAAAACCAAGCAGTCAGGATTCTTTCATTCTTAGCAAGACACTGTTGCAAAGTTAGCTAAGTTATTCATTCCTAGGCCATTTTGAACTGTAAAGGACAAATACCAAGATTCATCAAATATGTTTGAAGAAGCTATGATTTGAGAGAAGCCGCTTATAAGTAAAAGATTTTGGTCATCCAAACATGTTAAAGGATTCCATCCCACATGAAACCTTCCTCAAATAAGGCAGAACAATTTTATCTAAATTAATAAGCCCTTTAACCTGCAGAGGTCATATTTAAGAGCTCTACAATTAGTATCATTTTGAGAAATGAGTAGAAGGCAAGGGAAGCAATCAATATACATGTGCATGAATCATGCTTTAGGCTTTCAACCCAACCCTAAACAGAGCACAGGTTTTACCGTAACTGAGCATAGACCCTTTATCGTAACCGAACATGATAGCAAATAACTTTTAACATGATACCATAAAGCTTCTAATAGGGTAGCATAACCTTAAAATTTGTAACAAGATAGCATAATCCTTTCTAAAAAAACCCTAAAATGTTCCTTCTAATATAATAACATCACTATTTATCTTCTGGGATACGTAAAATAGGGCCACGATATATATTTTCCATGATCGAAAAGCCAACGAAAAAACCTAACTTCCAGATCTAAGGAAACCTTTCGAGAAGAGGCGGACGAAGGAAGATGAGAAAAATATTTCTTACCCTTGCTGGTAGATCATGAGAACAGGAAGAGAAATAGGAAAGGAGACGCACTGGAACAAAGCTCGCGGAAGAAAACGACGGGAAGGGACAACGAGCTCGCAAGTCTCGCGTTCTAAGGCAAAGGGGCACCAGGGGTAAAAAATGCTTTCAAAAGCTGGGCAACGGGCCTTACTTAGCTTTCGGTTTTCGCTCGATACCACGGAAAGCGGTGGGAGCCACGCCGAAACAAACACCGATATTTTTATTAATAGATGCGGGGCGGCACCGCGCAACAACAAGAACGCCGAACCAAACGGACCTGAAATGACGCGACCCACCGCAGCGACGTAGTCATCTCGTGGTCCCAAATGAGCCCTTAGTATGCATTAACTCTTCTAGATAAGAGCAAACCAACATCATCGATCATTCACAAATCAAATACATGTAATAAACATAGTTCAAAATAACATAGGGATTGGATATAACTTTTATTAATTTTTGCATCTTTCTCTTAATCCTATTTCAAAAGCTAAATCATTAGTGTCTATGTAGAATGACATTCTTTAAATTAATGGCCTAGCTTACTGGCTACTACCAAAACTCTTACGAAACTTGATAGAAATATTTGCTGCAAAAATTTGATGAGCATTTTAAAACATAATATATAACACAAGGAACATATTGAAAGAGCGATTTGATTCAAAACATATATTTATAATTTTTCACCGTGACAGAGTTAAAACTCATATAAAAAAATTAGATAGGCAAGCCTACCAAGTTGTTTATAACACTCCACGGTGTTCACGCCAAGCCTTATTTATAAAACCATACAAAATACATATATATTAGAAAATATTTTAGAAAATCTATCAGAAAATAAATAGAAAAATCTAAGAGACAAATATATCCGAAATTAAGAAACGTGACAAATCATAGTTTCACTTTTTGAAGCCGAATGAAAAAACGGAAGTCACGAAAACAAATATACAACTGTAAACGACGACCAAACAAAAGCAGTGTCAAACCGAACTCTCGGATTTCGCCCGCTCCTACCTTCTCGCCAGCATGATGTCAAAATAAAAGATGAGAGCTGATATAAGAGGAAGGGCACAAGAGTTAGCCACGAGAGAATTTGGGTTCAAGGTGGGATTGAACGTTTTGGCTTCGCCTTCCCTTTTATACGGAATATTTTTTAACTCTTTTTAATAAAATTTAATAACCTATTATATTATGTATGTTTTCTTTAATTTTTTAGCTATTATGAATTTACTTTATTATAAATTTTTGTTGGGTTATTTAAAAATAATACACATCAAATATAAGTATATATATATAATTCGAACATAAGCAGGCCCAATAAGAGCTGCTCGTGACAACCCTACTTGTATGTATAATTATCGTTTGAATGTATAATAAAACTGGTCAAACCATCAGATGTCTGGCCGTACAGATGAGCCATCCCCGGACATGGCCTGCTTTAATAACTGCAAAGGAAAGTTTTGAAAGTTACATAATTCATAAAACTGCAATTTTAAGAGTCCTCCAAAGAAGAATAAATCAATAATTATCGCAGACGCGTAAAATTGTGTTGACCGTTTATTTGTCTGTGGAGCATATCTGACCGTTCATCATGGAGTAGGCTGCCCGCGACCCAACCCAGAAATTTAAATATCATTGCCCGACTTAATCGCCTTAGGCGGGCCATCAAAAAGTTTTCGGTGTTTGGTTATAACACCGAACAGGTGAAAGTGAACCACAAATTATTCGGATAAATACACGTGGCGAACAAGAAGTAAATGTCAGCATAATCAAACGGTGGGTGTAGAAGTTGCCGATTCTCAATTCAAACAAGATTTTTGCCGTTTTCCTTGAAGAAAAAGAACTGAATTTTCTCATTCGTTGAAATCGGGCCAGAAGAGACGCTGCTCTTGCTTTCTCTATAACTTACTTCCTTTCAGGTCTTCTCCGTTTCAGTCTTTGTGGAGATCCTGTGATCTGGAGCCGGCTGCCTGCTGTGATTTTTCGATTGAGGAGAGTTGGATTTAGGAGGCCAGAGGAAACGGAAGCGTGCTTTCGGTGCTGAAGAGGGGGCGAAGGTGAGTGGAAACCCTCTTAAGTTCTTTTGTACGAGCTTTGGAAGATTCTTTACTTTTTCCTCTTCTTGCTTTGCGTTTTGTTCTTCTTTATTACTGTTACGAAGCTATGATGAGGTATGTGACTCTGTGGGTCAGTCCGAGTAGTTACAGATAATATCGAAATTGTCACTTCCGTAAGAATCGAAGGTGAGGAGGTCAATATTTGCGATCGAGTTTCACAGTAGTTGGCCTAGAACAGTTCAAGGGCAAAATAAATCAGAGAAAGAAAAACCCAAGAGGTGCAGTCTGATAATTTTTTATTTGCCTCTTTTGTAAACCAATATTACATATAAATATATGCCATTTCAGTTTTTTTAGTGATTTTAATCAGACACCGGACTCAAATTTACGTCTAGTGTCCTGTTGCAATAAAAAGTCCTTTTAAGAACCACTACTAACAAAATATGAAAATAGCATGGCAGAACGTATATGCAAAACAAAAATATAAGAAATTGTACTCAATGTGCTTATATAACATAATATCAATATATATGTGTGTGTGTGTGTGTGTGTGTGTGTGTGTGTGTGTGAGTTTTAGCATACTTCCCTATAAGAGTGTGTATTAGGTCGCCCCCTGTCTATGGTAAAAATGTCAACACGAATCTTTAAGTAATCAAACAGCTAGGATGGATCCTCAAATGATTGAAGTTATAAACCAAAAGGCGCGATCCGGATTGGCTAAGCAGTCACCGACTGCACAGTAGGATCAATCGATGGATTATTAACTGATGAACCTAGTCGATAGTCGATAGACCTGTCGACCAAATGTCCTGTCAACAAAATTACAAAATATCTATGATCGATCGATCAATCTCCTCGATGAAAATGATTTTACATGCGACCAAATGACATGTTAAATCAATTCTGAAGCATCCGATGATCGACAAAGCATTATATTTTACTTGTATTATAAATATATTTTATACTCAGCAGACATGTCGATTTAGTTGTTTGGGCAGTTACTATAACTAATCTCTCTTTTCTAACCGTAATTTTTAGACCTCTATAAGTAGGAGGCCGATGCAGATGATGCATCAGTTTGAGGCCCTATGAGAAACAGTTTTTCGAAGGAATGATCAACCACCACTTATAGAGGTGGGATGTCAAGGAGCTCGCTCTCAAGGAGTTCCCCTTGAGAATCCGCTAACGCCCAACGATCGACTGAGCGCTCGGGCATCTGAAGCACAAGGAGATTCCCATCATGTGGATAACACTGGGTCTACGCCTGTGGCTAGGCATCTGGCAGAACGTGCCCCAACCCCCCCCCCCCCTCCCCACGCGCGCGGTAGTTCTTTTACTCGAAAGATCATCGAAATTAAGGATTCTTCATTTGGATCCTTATAAGTGGAAGAATAATCCAGTCGATCATGAGGCTTCTTTCGAATCATTTGTCGGAGTGTTACAGATAAGCGACCTGATGAGGTATTGGCTTTTCCTAATGATATTGAAGGAGTCATCTCTTCAGTGGTTCCTCAATTTGCCGGCCGATATTATTTCGACTTTTGCTTAGTTCAAGAAACACTTCGCGGCTCACTTCGCCACTGTACATAAGTCGAGAAAGAAGTCCCAAGCTCTAATTCAAATAAAACAAGGAGAGATCAAAAGCCTCATTTGAGCAGGGACTGTCCTAAGCCACTTAAGGAGAGACAGACAGGTGGACGTGGACAAGGTGGAGGTCGTGGAGGTTAGAAAGGTGCAAGAGGGGGCTTCCAGACAAATCTGATGGTAGCAGTGGGCAACAGAGAGAGACATGTATGATCTTTATTATTGAGGATCATGAGTGTCTAGAGCTGCTGAAGAAGAAGCAGAAAGAAGCAAGAGATGAAGTTGAGAATGTTTCAAATTCTTCGATATCAAGGTGTAGCATTATCACTTATGCTCGCTTTAGTGAAGGTACTGGTGACACACTTGCTTTTGCTTCTATTTCCACCACAAAATCATTAGAACAGATCATAGATTTTGGTGTTTCTCGTCACGTGATAGGTATTGCTGAGAGTTCTCTTTATATACTCATTTAGCAACACTTGAGAGTATACAGACTATTAATAATACAACACAGCCTATAGTTGGTAAGGGTACAGTGGGATGTACCGATCATATGATTGTCCAATGTTTTGTGTGCTCCTTCTTTCCCAGTAAATTTCTTGTTCATTAGTGTCATTATTCGCTAGTTAAAATATATTGTTTCTTTTGATATTTACCATGTGATCTTCCAAGAGAAAAGGACATGCCAGACACTTTGGACTGGAACGTGGCATGACAGACTCTGGTACTAACTAAGACTGAGAGGGGACGAATTCAACTCTGGTGCCGCAGTAGAAGAATTTAGGAGGAACGTCGAGGATGTGTTAATACTACATCACTGATATATGAGACGTTCTAGTCTTAGTTTATTAAGTCGGTTGTATTCATCTATGTATGAAAGACAAATAAGATGAAACTAGTGTGTGATACTGTGAGTTTGGAAAATTCACTTGGAACTCTTATGTCAGATCTGAGAATAAGAGCTTTGGTATGTTTGATTTCATATATTCTGATGTATGTGGACCTTGTTCTACTAGTTCTATGAATGATTATTGGTATTTTGTTATGTTTATTAATTATTTTTTCGTATTACCTGGATATACTCGATAAAACAAAAGATTGAGGTGGTTTCTTGCTTTAAAGATTTTCACAAGGCAATTCAAACTCAATATAGTGCAGTTGTGAGGCATTGCGATCTCATAATAAGGCAAAATATAACAACAAAGCATTTGAGGACTTCCTGACAGCTCAAGGGATACGACGCTAAACCAAATGCCCATACACCCCAGCACAAAATAGAGTAGCAGAGATGAAGAATCTACATCTTTTAGATGTAGCCCAAAGCATGATGACGACAATGAATGTCCCATAACACCTATGGGGGAAAGCTGTTTTAACAGTCATTCAATTGATTAATAGGATGCCTTCAAGGGTGCTGGAGTGGAATTCTCTTTGTCAGATGTTGAAAGGAGACAATAGTGGGATATTTCCATTGAAGATATTTGAATGTGTATGTTTTGTGAAAGACAATAGGCCATCCGTGGGGAAGCTGGATCCCAGAGCTGTAACATGTGTGTTCGTGGGTTATTCATCCACTCAAAAGGATTATATCTGTTGGAGCTCGATTGAAAAAAGGACTCTTTGTGATTATGGATATGTCATTCAGAGAGTTTGAATCATATTACACTCTGAAGGTGAATTCACCATTCAGTGACTCAACAGACACTCGAGATATGAGGCAAGAGAGAGTGAGTAGTAGTGGTGTAAGTGAGAGCAATGTCATGTCCTATGATGTGGAATTAATCAACCAAAGAGATTAAAATCGAGGAGATTGACCCCAGAGGTGGTGGAATTCAGGTTGAAGGTGAGTTGAGGATGTAAACATGGTGGAAAAAACAAATCGAGAGAACAGAGTCCGCAATGCCAACAAGTCCTTTGTCCCGGTCTTTCCTAACTCTTGAGAAACCTATACCATCCACCTTCGATTTAAAACTTCTAGGGGATATTATTACTTCTCCGTCCACTCCTACCCCCAACTTTTGCGGAAAACCTTCCGCAGCAATGCAGGACGTCCTCCTGATCGTTTTGGGTGGGAACTTAATATTATGAACTTTATTTCTTTTTCTAACAGTTCACCTTTGTATGGAGCATTCAATGCATCATTGGACTTTGTTTTTATGCCAAGTGTTGGTAGATTGTTAAAGAGGATTTCAAGTGAAAAGCGGCGATACATGAAGAGCTTAAAGCTCTTGATAAAAACCTAACATTGGAAATTGTAGCACTACCAGTTGGAATAAGACAGTTGGTTGCAAGTGGTTCTTCACGGTAAAACAAATTTTAGGAGGGAAGGTGGAGAGCTACAAAACACGACTAGTGACAAAAATGTATAGTCAGACATATTACATTCACTACAATGAAACATTTGCACCAGTCACAAAGATGAGCGCAAGTGAGGACATTGGTGTCTCTGACAGTGAATGGTGGATGGAGACTCCATTAAATGGATGTGAAGAATGATTGTCTTTATAAGGAGCCATTAGAGAAGGTATATATGAAGATGTCACTAAGATTCAATACATCCCAGATAGTGGACAAAGTGTGTAGGCTCAGGAATTCACTGCATGGCTTGAAACTGTCTCCTTAAGCTTGGTTTAATAAATTTAAAATAACGATGGTTGGCATTGACTATCAGCGGATCATTGCAGACCACATAGTGTTCTTTTGGTAACATGAATGTCACACTACCATATTTGTTGGGTATGTGGATGAAGTAATTATCATTAATGATGATGAGACAGAGATTGCTCAACTGAAGGGAAGTTTGGAAAATAATTTGAGATAAAGGTTCTGGGACAACTCAGATTCTTTCTTGGGATTGAAGTGACCCATGGATATGTGGGTATTGTCTTATCCCAGAGAAAGTATGTACTGGATCTTCTCACGGAGATAAGGATACAAACCCGCAGTCTCTCCAATTGATTAGAAGGTTAAGCTTAGTATAGAGGCAGGTGAATCAGTTGATCATGAGAGGTACCATAGGCTGGTATGCCGCCTGATCTATCTGTCACACTGGGCCCGATATTTCTTTTGCAGTAAGTGTGGTGAGTCACTATATACTCAAGAAAGGGTAATATGGATGCAATGTATCTGATTCTTAAATATTTGAAAATTGCATCGGGGAAGGGGTTGATATATAGAAAGAATGAGCATGTAGATATTGAGGGCTTTTGTGAGTTAAACCGGGAAAGTTGTGCTAATGATAGGAGATCCACATCAAGATACTATATGTTTGTAGGTGGCAACTTGATTTCGTGGAAGAGCAAGAAACAGTTGTAGCAAGATCAATTGTAGAAGCAGAATACAGGGCTATGAAATTAGGATTTGCTGAGATGTTGTGGCTGAAAGTTTTGTTGGTTGAACTCAAAGTGGATCAGGGAACTCAACTGAAGTTGTGGTGTAATAACAAGACAACAATCAACATTGCTAACAACTCGGTGCAATATGATATAACCAAACACGTGGAGATTGATTGGTTCTTCATCAAGAAAAAGCTGAATAACAGACTGCTAGAGCGAAGTCATTTAGCCACTGGAGAGAAAGTGGCAGACTGCTTCATCAAAAGACTTAGCTCATTAGATTTGTCTAGGTTATGTGACAAGATGGGCTTGGTGAATATCTTTTGTCCATCTTGAGGTAGGGTTCTACTAGTAAATAGTTGAAGTTTAGGGTTTTATTTGTAAATGTTGCAACTTGTAAGGCTCTCTAAGCCCGTCATCAATGAAATGCGGGTGATTTTTGAGCAATAATTTATTCTCATGGTCATGAGAATCAAGTTTCTCAAAATTCCTGTAGAAGCTATGATAAATTTGAATTGATGTTAGAAGATTTTATGGAATTAGTAGAAGGTGGCAGCTGCTTTTAACTTTTTTGTTTTTTTTTGGTCAAATGAATAAGTATTCAACCGAAAATCATAAATCACTCCCATAGCAAATTGCCAAGGTCTATCAATTATAAAATGACTAACATTCATGTACATGAAATTACAAAGTACTTCACAAATTAAATGTTTTATAATAGGAAAATTGACAAGACACATTTCGGAGACGAGTATGTCGCTTTCTTTCTTAACCCAACTGATTTTACAGGATTGCAAATGTTTTGTAGTTTTAAGTTCTAATTCTTGTACAACAGATCCAGAAGTTATATTCTCGGTTCAGCCACTCTCAATGGGCAAATCACAATCCTTTATGTTAATGGTACATCTAGTTTGAAATATAGAATGCCATTGGGAAGCCATGGACTGTCGATTTGCTATAAGTAATTTTGCGATAACGCTCACAAGAGTCTCCCCTTCATCTCCAACTACCTCATCAATTTCTGCTTCACCCACATACGAGGCATTATCTTGCAGTTCATCATCAGCTTCTCCTTCCATGACCTGAATTTCTTGCCACGCTGTGCATTCACTCGATTTTTGTTCGAGTTTAAAACAACGAAAGCATTTTAAAGTGGAAGGCTTGGAGTATGGATTCTCTTTCACCAACATTTTACCCTTAATGGAACCTTCTCACCTGTTGCTAGGATGGATTTAGGTGCTGATTGGAATTGAAGAGAGCTCGACTTCTGTGACAGATTAACAGTTTAATTACTAGATTCAGGTTGTTCAAAGGGCCGTCCATCCAAATGAATTACCCTTTGTGCGCCTGTTGAGTTGCAATTCTGCTTTGCATGCTAGATTCACTGTTTTCAACAAAGACCAATCAGAATTCAATTCCTAGTTTATCTTGAATGGTATCTTTAAGACCGCTGATGTATCTGGCGACTAATTGATTGCTGGACTTTTTAAAATTATTTCTAGAAGTGAATCCATAAAATTCTTCAGTGTATGCACTGATAGATTTGGAGCCTTGGCAACAATGTTGATATTGATTGCATAACATTTGCTCATAATCTGTTGGTAAAAAATGCCCTTGTAGAAGTTGCTTCATCCTATCTAACTGCGAACTGCTCCTTTGCCTTCTCCCAGATTAATTTAGGACTTCACAATGAACCTTATGTTATACACTATACTTTATTTTCAAAGCTTGGTTTGACATGCTTCGAAGCAAAACCTATTTTTCCATAATTGTAATAAAAAGTAAAAAATTACAATGGTGGATATTCTCTTATTCCGAGTTGGTGTTTTAAGGGAAGAAAAATTGCTGTTCCTTTATTCATCAAATACTGAAAAATGGAAAATAATGTTATCATCTCCATCACACTATTTAGCCTTATCCAAACTATTGGGTTAGGCTTTTTTAGTCCTTTGTCAATCTTTCATATAGATTGCCCTATGATGAACTCTAATTTATGTAAATGATTTTGCACAATTTCTAGTCTCTAATAGTGATTTTGCTCCACCTTTTATTTTTGCTTAATTTGCTTAGCATAGACCATTTTCCCCCTATCATATGGGGTAAATACTTTGACTAATGTTCTAACACTGCTGCGCTGACATAGAGTTGGATAGGTACGTGGATGGAAACTTTGCGCAGTGTGACATCATTTATGACTATAAAAGTTTCCTTCATAGAGCTGGCTTTGATGCTTTGTTGCATTCATTTTTTCTAGGCATAGTTATTTCTTGAGCTATTTAACTAATTGTGGATATGCTTGTAATTTTTTTGTCTATTTTTCACTTAATAGGTGAAAATGCCAGATATTCAACTTGGTGCTCACAATTTTAGATCCCATGGAATTAAAGTTGCAAAATTCCACAAGCATGACTGGATCATACTAGTATTTCTTGTCATTATTGATATTATACTGAATGTAATTGAACCTTATCACCGTTTTGTGGGAGAATTTATGATGACAGATCTTAGATATCCAATGAAGGGCAATACAGTGCCATTTTGGGCTGTCCCTGTACGTTCCTACATGCCTTGTTTTTTGGTTAATTTTGACGATGTGGCATTTTGCTATTCCGCTCCTAGTGATTTTCAACCTTTAAAAGAAGAGTTTTCTTTTGTATTGTAACAGTTGATAGGAGTCATTTTGCCAATTTTTATCATCACCGGCATATACTTCAAAAAGAGAAATGTCTATGATCTGCACAATGCAATATTGGGTAAATTATTTATTTATTTTTTGGTTTTTTTTTAATAACACAACTAGTTCATTATAATACTTTATTTGACGGTTACTTGCATTTTGTGAGCAGGCCTCCTATTTTCTATTCTTATTACTGCTGTCTTAACTGATGCAATCAAGGATGCTGTTGGTAGACCGCGACCAGATTTCTTTTGGCGCTGTTTTCCAGACGGCATTCCCGTGAGTTCTTATCATTAAAAAAAGAACGATTTTGAAAGAAGTTTTTTCTGTTAACTTGTATGGTTTAGTCATTCAGCATGAGGTAGCTTAACCAGATGCTGAAATGTTTTTGTGCAGAAATATGACAACTTCACCACAAGTGTTATATGCCACGGAGAGAAAAGTGTTATCAAGGAAGGTCACAAGAGTTTTCCTAGTGGGCATTCTTCATGTAAGTGGCAAAATATTTTTTCTAACTCAAGTTAGTTTAGTGAATACTTATCATAAAACCTTAAGATAATAGCAAAGAGGTAGTATTCTAATTTTGTTTGCTAATATTAAGCAAGCTTTTCTAAACAAAGTTATTGCACTTTATAAGCAATTTTTGTTGGTTATGTAGAAATCTCTTATTTGAAAATTTGAAGGATTAATTAGTCTTCTGTAGGAGAGACATTTCCATATTAGTAGTTTATTTAGTTGCTGGAAGATGCAATACTTAGATTCTTAATAATTGATCATAATCCTTTACTGGTAACAGAAAGCAGTTAGTAATACTGTTTATTCATGTGGAACAACTCTAAAATTAATAGAATTTCAAGATCGTATGATACATAGAAGGGAGAGCTACTGACATATGGATCTTTTATATCTGCATATAGAAAAATAAAAATAAGCGGTGTATGATTTACGAAGGTTTTAATGTTATGTACTTTTCAATTTTGTTTAATGCATCCAAAATTGCCTTCTATTTCTTATAAATTGCCAAATTATTAGGTCTTTGTCCTATATCCATATTATATATATATTCTTTAAATGCTGCATAAATTTTTTATTGTTTCATCTATGTTATGATTTGTAACAAAAAAAAAAATGTCATATCCATATTATATGGTTTTTTTAATAATGCATAAATTTTTCATTGCTTCATCTATGTTATGCTTTGTAACGGAAAAAAAAAAAATTGTCTTCAAATAAGATCAATCACACAACCATTTCAGAACACATGATTTACGTGAAAAAACCCGCAAATGAGAAAAAAATATAGAAGATTTGGAGCAATAACTTCACTAGCAAAAGAAGATGGTCGGCGATAATGTCGAATATAAAGCTGCTTGGCTTCTTGCTTGATTTCTCACACCTAAATCCATGACATATAAGGAGTACTTACAGAGTTATAATAGTGTATTTGACCGAAAATATATTTGGTGTCAAATATATTAAGCAAGAAATATATTTGAAAGGAAATATGAAATTTCTTAGTATATTTGATAATTTTTACCAATTTTATTTGTTTCCAAATATTTTTTTGCTTAATATATTTAATATCAAATATACTTTTAGTCATTTACACTTTATTGTAACTATATAAGTACCCATTGTATATCATGGATTGAGGTGTGAGAAATCAAGCAAGAAACCCAGAGATTTTGTATTTGGTGTTATCATCGACCACCTTTTGTTAATGAAGTTATTAATCCGGCTCTCTCGTGTTTTTTTTCTCGTTCAAGGGTTTTCCACGTAAATCCTATATTCTCCTGTGGTTGTAAGATCAATTTTATTTGATGATAAATAGTGTTTTTTTTAAGTGGCATCAGAGTACATGATTTCTTATGTGACTTCTGTCATGTTTCATCGGCTATAAAATTGATCTTGTTCATTTTTTATTTTATTTATGAGAAATCAATCATATCATTATCTTTTTCTTTTTGGAGATGGCTAAAATAAAATTTGACATCAAGAAGTTATAATGGTTTACTCATTTTACTTTGTGGAAATCAAGATGAGAGATATCCTGGTTCAGTTAGATTTGGAAGAAACATTGCTTGATATTGATTGCATGCTGGAAAAATTATCTGTTGAAGAGAAAATTTAAACAAGATCTCAGATTAGTTTACATCCGTCAAATGAGATTTTACACGGTTGTTTTAACGAATATAATAATATTGCTGAGAGGTATAGTTATATCAAGTTTTAACGAATATGTTGCATGTTTTTTTTTCAACCCTATAGATAAGAGTTTTTGGGCTGAAGATGTTTCTATTGTATGCTGCCGATCAATCAAACTCTTCATGTCGTTATCAATCTAAAGTATATACAAAAGTATTGGTCTGGTAGTCCTCTTGATTATTCTACTTGAAGATTTTTGGTTGTCCAACTTACACTTATATCAGGATGAAAAGTTGGATTCTAGACTAAAGAAGTGTATATTCTTGGGCTATAATATGCACAATTGTGTAATGATTTACAAACTATGGAATCTTAAAAATTTTGGAGTCATCGTAAGCAGAGATTTGTTTGATGAAAGATTTCTACCATATCAAGTGACATTGCTGCCATCCAGCTTTATATTGAGACTAGTCTTTTAGATCAACGAGCTCTCAGATTAAGGTGGATCACTCTATTTTTACATCATCTCAATTAACTAGTGTTGATTAAGAGATTTCTACTTTTGCATCTTATTCATTGACCATGGATAGAGAGAGAAGGGTGATTTGCCCACCTAAGTGATATAGCGAGGCAAAATGGGTAGCATATGCATCGAATGTTGCATATGATACGTGCTCCTAAAATGATGCATTCTCAAATTTGGTTACTACTAAGTGGGTCATGACTATAAAAAAGAGATGAATTCATTACATAAAAATCAAACTTGGTAACATACACAACCATCAAAGAAAAAGATCATCCGATGCAAGTGTGTATACAAGAAAAAGAATAGCTTTTTAGAGGATGAAGAATTAATGTATAGAACTTGATTGGTGACGAAGGGATTTAGTCAAGATTCTAGGTGTTAACTTCATTGACGTCTACTCGCTAGTCGTGAAGCACACATCTATTCATATGCTTGTCGGGATTATTGCTACTTATGATTTGAAGCTTGAGCAATTAGATGTGAATATCGCTTTTCTGCTTGATGAGCTGGAAGAAGAAGTCTGCACGGTCCAACTTGAAGGTTTGTTGTGGAAGGAAAACATGACTATGTCTGCAAATTAAAGAAGTTTTTATATGAAATAAATTAGTTCTCACATCAATGTTAAGGTTTGATGCATTTTCCTGATTAAAAATTGTTTCACTAGAAGCGATATTGATAATCATGTGGACCTAAAGAAGCTATCAGATGCATCATTTGTGTTCCTCGTACTCTATGTTTTTCACTTGGTGAGTGTTGTTAAGGAAAACTTTGAAGTTTAAAAGCTAGAAGATCTAAGATCCGAATTTGATATTAGTTTTGAGTGCAGTAGAAAAGATACTTTATGATGAAAATTTATCAATCAAACTCAGAAAAACTTTCACATTTTCTTAAACAACCTAAGTTCAAAAGTATTGATCGATTCAAACTCAAAGATGTAAAACTGTCCCCACTTTGTTGGCTGCACTTTTTAGGTTATCAGCCAGAAGGAACATATGGAGCATATTTTATATGCTAGTATCATTGATATTTTAATGTACAGAATGATCTGCACTCGTCTAGAATCAACTCAAGCAATAAGCATAATTAGAAGAAACATGGAAAATTAAATAAATAATATTAGGTTACTATTAACTGGATTATGAGGTTTCTGCGCTTCACAACAAATACATATTTGACATTTGACACCTCTAAACTAAAGCATCTCAGGTTTGTAGACCCTGATTATGCTGGTAACTTAGATCGGAGGTTTACTACAGTATTTGTATTCACTCTAGTTGGTTGTGTTGTTAGTTGGAGGTCTTCTTTACAATTCATTGTGGCTTAACTTAAGATTGGGCAGAATATATGATCATTTATGCTACTCTAGGAATGGTTATTTGGTTGAGAGACTTATATGAAGAGTTCAGCTGTTAAGTGGATTATGAGGTTTCTGCCCGTCTCAACAAATACATATTTAACATTTGATGCCTCTAAACTAAATGATTATTGGGTTTGTAAACTCTGAATATGCTGGTGAGCTAGATCAGAGGTTTACTAAAGGATGTGTATTTGCTCTAGGAGGTTGTGCTGTTAGTTGGAGGTCTTCTTTACAATACATTATGTCTCTATCTAAGATTGGGCAGAATACATGGCTATTTATGCTACTTTAGGAATAGTTATTTGGTTGAGAAACTTATATGAAGAGTTCAGTTATAATTCTATGAAAATGAATAACTTTTTTGTGATAGTCAAAGTACTATTTATCTGACAAAAGACCAAATCTATCATTAGCGAAATAAACATATAAACTTAGATTTCATTTTATTCGAGATATCACCAAGACATTAAAAAATCTCGCTGACATGATGACAAAGTCTCTTCCAGCAACCAAGTTCAATCATTGCTTGGCCTTGATTGATGTTCGATTCAAATGAATCCAAGGGGATTTGGAGAGCGGACTGTAACTTCGAGCTTTATTTTTGGCATAACATTAAGTTGATGTTGAGATTTGTGAAATATTGTTTTGAAATATTCTACTCTTTATATTTGGTAACAAATATATTAAATCATTAACTTGCGTGATTCTTAGACAAAATTTTCAAATGCATTGAAGTAAATTCGTTAAAATATTGAAAACATTTAACACGACGAAATAGCTTGTGTAGAATAATATTTATAGTGCTGACATTAGTGGTGTAAACGAGTCGAGTCGAGCTCAAGCCACCCTCGGCTTGAGCTTAATGTTGATTAATTTTATTAAGTTCGAGCTCTACATGTTCGAGCCAGTTCACGATTCGACTTGTTTAATGTAAAAGAGAGAAAATGATATTATTTTAAGCTAGCTTTATAATAAGATAACAAATTGAATGAATAATTAGGAAATAAATAATATTATTTTTTAAATATTTTTAATACTTTTAAAATAAATTCTTGATATTTAATACATTTTTAGTATATTTTATTTTAATATTTTTTTAAACAAGTCGGCTCACAAGCTAACGATTCGATTCTGGGCTGGTTTGAGCTAGGCTTGTTAGCTCATCGAGCTCTATTCACAAGTCACTTATCGAGTCGGGCTTGAGCCGGCTCAAGAGTTTGCTTGACTCACACCCATAGTTTACGGCTCTCGAGTTGGCTTTACTCACACCCATAATTGACATATATTCTAGTACTCTTTAAGAGTATAAATTTTGAACCGAATTTGCTTTTGTAGGACTACTGATGCCTACAACCTTTTTTCACTACAAAAATTTGAGTTATAGTGCGATTAAAAATATATATTTGTCTTCTTTTTATTGGTGAGGTTTGAAAACGTAATAAAGTTTGTAGGAATTTGGGCTTTAAATTTATCTCAAATACTGAGATGGAAATGACTCTGGCCTGCATTAAATTATCGATAAAAATAAATATCATAGATATGAGTAAGAGTTTAGTTTTTTAATTATTTAATGGTTAATCTAAAAAATAATATTTTTGTTAGATTTTTCTTGTAGAAGAAGGGAGAACCATCAAGACAATTTTTTTTATTGAAGTTGAACAAGATATTTAATGATATATGAGTAGAGCAAAGTAGTGCAAGGATGAATACAATTAGGGATTTAATTAAGTTAATTATGTTTTAATTAGATTGGCTGACTTATTTGGTTTGCAAAATCTTGCAAAAGAAGAATTTTTGTCTGCGGGTCTGTTTGGGATGTCATCTGCTATAATTACAGAAATTTTAAATAAATAAATAAAATAATAATAAATACAATAAATTAGATTTTGTTTAGAGGAGAACACCCCCTCACAGGAAACAAATCGTATGCTTCTTTCGCACTTCCCCTCGTTCGTACCATTGAAAAAGTGAAAGCGAGAGAGAGCAGAGAAATTGAGAGTGAATGGTGGATAGGAGAAGAAAGAAAAAGGAGGAAAAGAATGCTGAGGAAGGAGAAGGAAGCAACATTAGAGATGGAGAGCGGGGAGGAAGAAGAAGAGGAAGAATGAAAGGAGCCATGTGATTCTTCTCTTACTTGAGATTCGATGTTGAGCCATAGCCGAAGGAGGAAACGATGTCTAGGCCTAGCTGAAGGAAGAAATGACACCGTGCCCTAGCCGTGCGAAGGAGGGGAGGGGACTCCCTGATTTGGTGTTGAAGTTGAGCCATGCTCGAAGGAGGAAGGGAGAAAGCTGAAGCATTGCGAAGTCTAGCGTCTGTGGGTTTGGGGATGAGATTTGTGGCAATGTGCTGCGTTCATGAATAAAAGGAGGCCCGTGTGCAAATTTAAGGCTTGAGTGCAAAGAGTAAGATTTGAACCTTGTAGGTATTTACGATTTTTTTATGTTAATTAGTTGAAATAAAATATCTATTTACTTAGTAAATGCTAATGATGTGCAAGGTTTAAGGCTCGAGTGCAAAGAGTAAGATTTGAACCTTATTGGTATTTATGATTTTTTGATATTAATTAGCTGAAATAAAATATCTATTTACTTAGTAAATGCTAATAATAGGTTTGACTTCAAATATTAAAGACAGAAGATTAGAGGCTGAATCAAATAGAGAGTAATCTTGTGCACAAGAAAGCAAATCAAACCTTATAAGGTAAGAATACACGCACACACACACACACATTTATTTATATGTCATTAGATAGATTTTATGTTTTCATAAGTAGAATTAGCATTCAGATTTAGAAGAATTTTTTATTGGAATTGTATTTGAAAGAAAAATATTTAAATAAAATACCTATATTTAAGTTTTTCTTTTATGATAGAATTTTTATAATTATACTCACCTTCAACTGATATGGATGATAGTCAAGAAAATAAAGTGAATGAATAACATTTCACAAAAGGTCTTTTAAGGCAAATGTGAGTAATCATTTTCTTTTATTTATTAAATAAATAAGTGCATTATTGCTTCATATATCTGCTTTTATAGGCAGAGGTATGTTATGAAGTAAGGAATTACTGAAATAAATGAAGTAAAAATGAAAAAGAGAAAACATTGGATTCAATGACCTTAAATAGAAGCAATTAAAAGTAATGAAATGTAAAGACTTTAGTCAATCAGGGATTCAAGTTCACCCACACAGATGATACTGACATGAGATGCGAAGTACCAGTGCATAAAAAACGAAATGATTAATGTGCACCATATGTTACTAGTTTCTTAGGATACTTATGTGTACAATTTTAAAGATACCTTTTGGTATTTTGAACTTTCGCTGTTTGTGGCGATGTTGACGAAAAAGCCATCGTAGATATGAGCCTTTCGTCACCGTCTTTTTCCCGTGGTTCGTCTTACTATTGTTTTTATGTTTTTTTTTCCGCATTGCGCTCACGCAATTTCACTTTTCTCCCTTTCCCTTCTTCGATTTCTCTTGTCCGTTCGATTGTTTGTCTTCCCCGAAGGTTTCGAAATCTAAACTTCTCATCTCCTTGTTGTTCAACTTCTCGTTTTTTGTTAAAATTCTGAAGTTTGGGTTGAGCCCTTACCTCTCCTCCTCTTCTGATATGTGATTTTGAAGCTATTGCTTTTATGGATGATATGGTTTATGCTTACAATCTAGCTTTTGGGTTTGCAATTCTTTGGTTTTGCGATGACAAATTGTTGTTAGGGTTTGTTGTGCTTTAGTTTTGTGTTGAGAAATTGGTATAATTTTGGTATCCTGTTCTTTGGTTTTGCCCTTCTTTGAATGTTTCTCTTGGTTTGTTGTTCCATAAGTGGGGTTGTTCCTTTTGTTTGTTGTCTTTCTGTCATTTGGGTTTATGATGGTGGCCTGTTGATGATTGGGGTTTTGTTGAGGGTTTTTGGGTTGTGTATTCGTGTTATGTGATTATGCTGTTAATTATTTGGGTTTGTTGTTTGGGGTTACGATGATATTCTGTCGTGCATTTGTGTTCTTATTATCGATTACCTTACTGTATGCATTGAGTGAACATGTTTTAGGCAGAGTACAAGATATTTATCATGTGTTGTATTCTCATGGTTTCCTAAGCTTGAGAGATACTAATGTTTTGTTGTTCTATTGGAGACGTTGAGGATCATTATATTTCTTGGTTGTTCCTTGTATATGAGATTTAGGTTAGGAAAATATGGGTTGATCAATATCAGATTAGGATGGCTTGCCTATTGGTTGTTTAGTTGAATTTAATCACTTGAGGAATTGTTAAATATTCTGGCTTTTTTTGTTGAACTGAAATTTATTTTTGTTGTTCTGTTTGGATTATTCCTGAAATTGAGGGCTTATAACTAATATACATACATAAGGGCATAATGGCCTTTTTTTTCTTACATATCTGATCAGCTGTATAGTCAATAAGTTACGTACTCCCCAAACAGACCCTGTGTCTGGAGGAGTGATGTTTGCATTACTTTCTTAGCAAAAATTTCCAAAATCTCTCTTTATTTATGCAGGGTCTTTTGCTGGTTTGGGCTTTCTTTCATGGTATCTAGCTGGGAAAATCAGAGCTTTTGACAAGAGGGGGCATGCCGCCAAGCTTTGCATCGTGCTTCTCCCTCTCCTATGTGCAGCACTTATTGCAATCTCTCGAGTGGATGACTATTGGCACCACTGGCAAGATGTATTTGGAGGCGGCATTATAGGTTAGTAATAGGTTTCATGCATACATTTTTGATCAAATTGAAATGATTTTTCTTATTTCATTATTCTTTATTTGTTTAATTTTCTTATTCTAATTTTGTGTCTTGCTTGTTTCTCAGGACTGGTGGTCTCCTCAGTTTGTTATTTGCAGTTCTTCCCTCCCCCCTACGCTGAAGATGGTTCCTTTTCTTTCTCTCTCATTATATTCGTTAATTATTGCCACTCATTATATCCTAGACATAGAATATTAAAAGTTGTGTTCCAATTTTGAGGACATTTCTACATCCTTTGACGACAAAAATCGAACTTTTATTATTTCTTCTTCTTTGATTATTTCGAGTATTTTCTCTAGGAAGATCAACATACCACTCAGTTCCTATGTATTTACATTCTATCACAACCCACCCATGCATGAAAAAATGTAGTTTTTAAAAGTTGAAATGGTGGTATTTTTTATATGATATGAAATATTTGGGTAGTATTAATATAAAATAATAAAGTTCAGGCGTTCGATATGTAAATACGTAGGAATTTGATTGTATGTAAATGCTCTTTTTATAATGTCTTTATAAATAAATAGTCATATTGTTTAAAAATTGAATTAAACTTGAGCAATATCCTTATTATTGAGATCATCACTTCAGTTCATTATATATATACATTACAGGTTGGGGCCCTCATGCATATTTTCGAGTGCTGGCAGAGACGTTAAACACAACAGTTCCAACTACTACGAACGCTACAAATACGACGAGGCCTGCGGAGATGAACACCATCTATATTGCCTCAGACAGACAGAATCCTTATTCAAGCCCTAGGGTTAATGGCACATAAGGTGGTGTTGGTGCTCTGGTATAGCGACGTTCTTGATCATTTTTGTGCTTGTTTTGGATCTATCTTATTAGATATCTTCAGTAGGAATTTGATTTATTATTTTATATATTTTCCCTTTTAGGTGAATTTGATAATACCTTACATATTATGTTGGTGTAGCTTTTCTTATGTTTTGTTTGTAAATATATGTAACTTTTAATTCATGTAAGGATATATATGATGGAGGTTTTCACTACATTTGATAATTTTGGATCGACACCGATCAATCATCATCGGATTATTCATACTGAGGTGTTGAGAAAACATGAAAATGTGTTCTCCTGACAAATCATCGAGGTTGAGATGCTAGAATGTTTTAAGATTCCGGTACTAAAGTTCTACAAAGGATGAAACGATTTGACTAACCACATAGCCCAAATCAAATCAATCGTGTGCCTACCAAAGATCACATACGCCCTATGTTATCATTCCTACCCTTATATCTTATTGTTAATTATATAAAAATTGTTAAATAAGATTTCCCTAATAGTAGACACGATCCCGTGTCTGACCGATACTTGAGGAACTCGAGAAGTTCACAAAAAGGATCGTCGAAATTTGATTGAGACTCGGGGAACTCAAATCAAACAGATAGTGGGGGATAACATTGGATTGGTAAAAAATATCTAAAATGATCGAAAAATGATGAACAAACATTTGTTCGGTAATAAAAAAAACCACAACACTCAATTATCAATAAAACACATGTCTCTTAGATCAAAGTGGGTCAAGCTTTGGTGGCGATTCCCTACCCTTTAACGATAAGATACATTATGGGTATCATGCAAATCAACCCACAACAAGTGTTGAAGGTTATCCTAGCAAAGACTGTAACAAGATCCACTTAATATGCCTGGTCTAAGGTATGGTATGTCCAAGGTGACAATTGATCCAGACTTTCTATATAGATGTAAAATGCGATGTATGCTATTATATGCTTAATATCCTTAATAGTTATTCTTAATTTGCAACAAATCCAAAAACTTGATCCTGAGCAAAAGCTAGGTAATTTTTCAACTATGAAGCAAAGAAGAATACAATTATGATTTTAAATATAAGATACTACGCAAGTATACATATTATTATCAAGTAATATAAGACTTTTTGATTAAGTCCCGAATATCGAACTCATAGGGAAAATGACTATATTCTTTTTAGAAATTGAAAAATTTAGAAATTTTAGATGACAAAAATCTACTTAGCAAAATATTCTTACTTAAACTTAAAATGTTAAAATAGGAATGTGAATTTGATTCTTTTGTAATTTTTTGGTTTATGAAAATAAAGTAAGAAATTAATTAACTTAACTAAATATTTGCAAGATGAAAGTGATATAAATAAAATATTTTTTTCCTTATCATGAATCAGTAATAAGTAAAAAAATTCTATTGTTGAAGTATTCTAAATGTGTTGTGTCAAACAGAAGCAATAGTGTTCTTTACCCTTATTAGAGATGCTATAAAGAACATTGACTAATTTATAGTTTGAATAATCTTGAAGACCAGCTAGACAGAGAAGATACTAGCTCTCACTCTAGAGTTTACTCTTCTCCCTCCACATGGGGCTAACATCTCGTATCAAAATCGAAAACTATAAATCAAATTGAGGGCTTTATCCTGTCACTCTAAAGTCCTCTAATTCTACACCAATGAAAAGTTTATTTCCCTATTTATTTGCACTCAACCCCATGACTGCATTCTCATCCATGAAATTAATATGTGATTCTAACCATTTGTTGATTGAGACAATACCATCTTGGATCTTACATGTTCTCATAATAGGTATTAACATCTTAATTGGTCCATCAAGAAGTAAATGAAGTGCAAGGTTCCAAATCATCACAACTTCTTCCAACAATGAAGCCTAATACTTCACACAAATTCATTTCAACACTTAATCACTTATCATTTTAAGGAAAAAAGATAAAGAAATCTACTCATAATCTATGGAGAAAACACAACCACATGAGTTTAAAAATAGAAATCATATACACAAACAAGAAATCTAAATTAAAACCAAGTGTAGTCACAAAGATAAACACTTATCTCAAATCTTCTCCACCAAATGTTTTGAAGTTCCTTTGAATTTTTTTCCTTCACTCACAATACAAACAACATTCAAAATAAAAAGACAAGTGGCCGGCGGTGGTAGCGACTTAGATGGATGATGGCCGTAAATTTGATGGTGGCTGTCCTTCTCTGTTAGAAAATCTAAGTCTTTTCTTATAAAAATCTAAGGGATGCCTTGGTGTCTCTTCAAAAAGATATCTCTATTCAATGAATCTTCTAGAAGTTACCTCCTTTAAAGCCAATTAAATGAATTTTCATATCCATTGGCTATTTCCCACTTTTTTACCAAGGGTTGATTCAAACACCTCTTCAAAAATCCGTTCAAGTTAAAAAATTCATATCACAACTACTTCTGGTGCTTAAGCGCGGGGTACATAACGCTTAGACGCTGCTCCGCTGGCGCTTAGGCGACCCAATTCATTTTTTGCAGCTTTTTTCATTTTTACTCCAAATTTGACCATTTTTTACTCTTTTAGCATTTTTCATCCATTTGATCGTACTTGAAAGAAAAACACAAATACATTTTATTAAAGCGTAATATTTAAAAAATCAGTATAAAAATTTGTATAAAAACACTATATATTTTAGGTGTATCAAAATCCCCCAAACTTAAAATGTTACTTGTCCTCAAGTGACCTTTCAATCTTTAAAAACCAGCATCATTAGATAATGTATACGAGTTTCTTTAGGAGTTACCAAAGATTTTAATGTAGAAATATAGTAGTCCAATTTAGAAAAAAATAATAGTAAATGTGATCAACTTAAATTTTAGAAATTTTAATATTAAGAAATATAAAAATACGAGTTCCTAAATTTAAATATTAAGAAAACCCAAACTTAAAATGTTACTTGTCCTCAAGTGACCTTTCAATCTTTAAAAACCAACATCATTAGATAATGTATACAAGTTTCTTTAGGAGTTACCAAAGATTTTAATGTAGAAATATAGTAGTCTAATTTAGAAAAAAATATTAGTAAATGTGATCAACTTAAAGTTTAGAAATTTTTAATATTAAGAAATACAAAAATACGAGTTCCTATCTAATTCAGAAATATTATAGATTTTCCAAATGTAGAGTTTATGCATTTTATTATCTCCATTTAAAAATTTTTATTCAACATAATTTTACTCAATATATTATATCCTTAAGATTAAGAGTTTTTCAAGTCTTATACTTTAAAAAGATCAGATGTGGAACCAATTTTTTATTAGACACTCTCCTCCCTTTTTCAACTTTTTCTTTTCTATTCTTTTTCTTTTTCTTTTTCTTTTTCTTTTTCTTTTTCTTTTTCTTTTTTCAGACAATATTTAATATATATGGATCGGTCTTTAATGGTTTTGAATTCCACTCTTCTTTTCCTAAAACAAAGAGTTGATATTTTTCTTTCACTTAAAAACATAATACTAGTTTTGAAAATTAATTTCAATAAAAAAATTTAAGTTTTGAAAATAAAAGGTCTAAATTTTAAAATTTTTCAAAAATACAATTTTTCGTAATCGAGATAGTTACACAATACTTAGTATTTTCCACACTAAAAATTTTTAACTTTAAGTTTTTCTTCATTACTGTAAATTTTAACTAAATTCTCTTACTCATTTCTAAAATCAAAATTTTACTTCCTAATATAATATCATATACGTAATCATTTTTCAAATCAAAATCAAATTTATTTGAAATACATTTGAGAACAAATAAAATTTTTAAGTTCTTTTTAGAAAATTTTTCATCCCCCTAAACTTAAATTTTTATTAGATATAAAACATTTTAGCATCATATATAAATAAACAAGAATGAAAATTAACTACAAACATGCTTGCAGGATGTTTCATATCCTATATATGTAAGTACAAAATTTAAAAATAGGAGTAAAAATTTAATTGATTAAAATTTAATTTTCTTAATATAAGAGATTCATCAGACTTCTATGTAGTGGAGTATAACATAAAAGTAAACAAACTCATTAGCAAACATACATGAGTATGACATAAAGAAAAATAACTGGCAGTAAATTGAAAATTTTAAACATGCAGCTTAACAAGTTAGCTAAATTCTAAACCTTTTTAAGATTCTAGAATTAAGTTCAACAAACATTAACTAAATACAACAACACAATTAAAAAAATTACTACCATACATAATAATTACTCATTAAACACAAATACATCACAATGGGTGTACGAAACAAAACTCAACATATCAAAAACTAACAGTCTCTACAATCACAACTAAAAATAAAATAAAATAACAAAAAGTACAAAATACTAGTACCAACAACAATATATAAATAAGCAGGAATGAAAACTAACTATAAACATGCTTGCAAGATGTTTGATATCCTATATATGCAAGTACAAAATTTAAAAACAGGAGTAAAAAATTAATTGATTAAAATTTAATTTTCTTAATATAAGAGATTCATCAGACTTCTATGTAGTGGAGTATAACATAGAAGTAAACAAACTCACTAACAAACATACATGACTGTGACACGAAGAAAAAAAACTGGTAGTAAATTGAAAATTTTAAACATGCAGCTTATCAAGTTAGCTAAATTCTAAACCTTCTTCAGATTCTAGAATTAAGTTCAACAAACACTAAATAAATACAAAAACACAATTAAAACAATTACTACCACAGATAATAACTACTCACTAAACACAAATACATCACAGTGGGTGTACGAAACAAAACTCAACATATCAAAAACTAATAGTCTCTACAATCACAACTAAAAATAAACTAAAAAAACAAAAAGTACAGAGTAATAGTACCAACAACAGTTCATTACAACACATAGACTACAAACATTAAATAGAACTAAAGATCCAAACCAATCATCACCCTCTTCTTCATCACTATCGTCACTACGCCAACTGGCGTCAGTTCTCTATAAAATGAGTTCTCACTATCTATCTCTCTCTCACTTACTCACTCACACTCTGACTCCCACACGCATATTCATCTCTCTGACCCACCCTCTCTCAGCTTCTCTTTTTCTCTCTGACTGTCCCTATTCTCCTCTCTCTCTCTCTCTCTCTCTCTTTTGCTTACATTATCATACACTTGTCTTTTATAATGAGTGTGAGAGAGGGAGAGAGTAAGATAAAGAATAGAGAGGGGAAGAGAAAGGGAGATATCTAGAGTGAAATAGAGAGAGTGAGAAATAGAGAGGAGAAAAAGAGAGATGGAGAGCATGAGAG